>JAOWAY010443009.1:0-13429 GCA_028565895.1 Goniobranchus geometricus | reverse complement strand
TGGTTATTTGATAAGAGGCCTTGAATTGTGGTGTCATATGCGAATTTAATTAGACGTGTTTTACTTGATTCTGTTATTTGACAATTATTTGTATATATGCCGTAAACAAAAAGCGAGACAGCACGGTCCCTTGGGGTGCTCCTGTATTTGTATAAAGAACATTTGACATAGCTCTGTCAACGAATGTGCTATTACCAGAAGGGCTTTTACATACAATATTTGTCATTTTTACATATTGTGGTCTGTAAGTAAGAAAGTCAAAAATCCAAGCGATAATATTTGTGTTCATTTTCATTTCATGTAATTTTTCAACTATCAAATGTGGCTGAATAGTGTTAAATGCAAATGAAAAATCGATAAACTTCTACAATATGTTTTTGACGTTTTTAAATGTCTAAAGACATTGTCCAAAAATATGAGAATTGCATCCTCGACGCCTCTTTTTTCCCCATAAGCAAATTGCATCGAATCTTGGAAATTTACAAAACATTTGCTTAAATTCAATCAATACAAGTTTTTCAAGGCTCGTGGTGACAATTGGTGTTAGGGCCACTGGCCTTGGGTCACTAGATTCTTTAAAGTTAGCTTTTTTAGGGACAGGGATAATCTTGGGTTTTTTTCCAAATGGTTGGTAAAGTATGATGTTTGATCGAGAAATTGAAAATATATGCAAATATAGAACTCAGTTGTGTTGCACAATGTTTCAAAACAAAGCTTTTCATGCCATCAGGTCCACAAGCTTTCCTCTCATTCACACCAGCAAACACACGTTCAACGTCTTCTTCGCTTATTACAAACTCGTCATGGTGTTCACATTCTTTCATAAGTTTGGTCATTCGTTCTGTTCTATCTCTTTCAAAGTCGTGTACATCATGGTGTACCTAGCATAAAAAGAGTTGAGTTGGTTGGCATGATCGACACAATTTTCACTCTCAACAATTAAAGTAGACTTTTCCTTCTGACCGCTTGCTATGTTTTAAATTTGATCCCAAGTTTCTCTGTAGTTTTGATGGTTTTTTTTTTTTTTGTATTTAAAACTGTCTTCTAATATCTTATTGTAAGCTTCCTTGCAAGATTTAATTTTATTTTTCACCTCTTTTGCCAAATTTGACTGCTCCAATTCGTTGTTGGTCTTGAAAATCTACCCTTTTTCTGATAGTAATTCTTTAAAATCTTTCGTTATTCATAGTTTGGTGTTTGGATACAATTGCATTTCTTTTTTCTGAGCTACAATAATTTCACCAAAAAAATTTACATAAGAACAAACATGGTCATTCAACACATTCACATTTTCGCGCGAATCTGTAAACACACTCCAGTCAGTACATTCAAAACATCCCTTGAGAGCGTCGACTTGTTTTTGTGACTCTCACTGCGGACTTCGGTCACATTAGGTGTTCATTGTACCATGCAGTGGTCCGAGTCAGCAAGAGGAGGCAACTGTCGGCTCTTGCAGGCCTCTGGTTGGTTGCCATAGCACATGTCAAGCGTCTTGTCGTGTCTCGTTGCACAGTCAATGTATTGGTGGAATGCCGGTCGAGTGGTGTCGAGCGTCCAGTGGTTGAAGTCGCCTCCTGTGATAAACACGGCACAATCCGGTGTCCTTGTTTGTAGCTCATGAACGACGTTCAAAATTTCACAGTCGCCACTATGAATACGTCAGCCGATGGTGGAACATAAACTACATTTAGGGAAATTTTGGGGAATTCTCGTGGAAGGTAGTTTGGACGTTAACTAAGGCTCAGTAGTTCAAGGTTGGGCGTGCATAGTTGGTGTGTAATGTGGATATTATGCTTGTGACACCAACGATTGTTGTCGTATGCACATACCCCACCCCCTCGGCTCTTTCCGGAATTTGCAGAGCGATCACTCGGAACCGAGAGAAACCGTCTATATTCACATACTGGTCAGTGCAGTGGTGTGTTCCGTCTGCAAATACTCTGTAATACAGATAGTACCTGCCTCCCAGTACTCATTGAGGAATTGCAAGTTGGCAGTCAGTTCATCAATCTTGTTGTTGATGGAGCGGACATTCCCTATCATCATGAAGGGGAGTGGTGGTCTGAGAGGCCTCCTTCTGTAACGAACACGGACTCCACCCCTTCTCCCCCTCTTGCGTGGTCCGATATTGGCAGGTAAATTGGGAATTTTTGCTCAAGCTTGAAAATGGCCGCAAGCTTTTCAGAAAAGCTGGTGAATAACTTAACAATTGTGGCGAAGGAATGACGGATTTGCTGATTGAAATTTGAATTGACGGTTTTAATAGAACTAGTAAAGTCATCAAAATTATACCAAAGTGTGCATAGACATCCATAGTTAACAATGAAAAATTAAAAAAAAAATCTTTACCAAACGTCATCCTAAGAAATAACGAAAAAGATAGACTGAACGAGGAGCTGTAACAGACGTGTCGCTACAGGGCAGCGCATCTCTCTCTCTCTCTCTCTCTCTCTCTCTCTCTCTCTCTCTCTCTCTCTCTCTCTCGAAGAAGAAGAAGAAGAAGAAGAAGAAGAAGAAGAAGAAGAAGAAGAAGAAGTTGTTGGCTGCTTTAGACTCATGACACGAATTTTGCTTCTTTAGGCATTCATTACCGACCTGATGGCCAAGTGGTAGAGCGTCTGCCTCGGAAGCGGGAGGTCGCGGGTTCGATCTCCAGCCGAGCCATACCTAGAACTTGAAAAGTGGCATTTCAGTAACTGTCTCGCATTATGAGACAACACTAAGACTGGTCGGACCGGTATGCTGTGACTGGGTGAGTCATACGAGGGCTGGAATTCCATCTCGTCCTGCCACTCGCCTCCTTTAACAATATTCATGTTCATAAATAAAAATGGTTACAATATGAGCTGAATTCTTTTTTTTATTTACTGTGAACACAGTTTTGTGCGTTGTAAACACACCTATAACGAGTTATATCCCACGAAAGTGTGCGAGGTGGAGAGAAAAAAGACGAGTTCGTCCGCCATTTTCTGCCGTTTACGTTCTGTACTCGTTATTCCCTTCTTTTATGTTTTGACCACGATACTCACATACAGCAACCACTATGCACATCACCGACTCATATTAAGGGCAAACGTATGCTATCTTCTTTAACATCAACCGCTTTACTATTAACCCCTACTCGGACACAACAGAAAATGGGGGGCCCCCCACCCCACCCCCAAATCGGTTTTCACAATAGGCCTAGATAAATTTGGTAAAAAAAAATATCAATATTGAAATAAGTGTGTAGCTATTAATGATTGGCGGGATAGGCATTACTGTAAGGGCAGGCAATCAATGGATTAGTTAGTTACTTTGTGGGTTTCACGTCACTTTTCAAAAGCGTAGGTCATATCAGCGATGGTGTTATTTAGACATGTTTATGTGCTGCCACACATGAGCCATACGGTATAGCACAACTCGAATGACTCACCCAATCACAGTATACTGACACTGGGCCGATCAGTCTTAGTACTGTTCTCATAATGCTGAGCGCCAAGCGAGACAGTTACTAAAATGCCCATGTTAAAGTCTTGGTATGACTCAACAGGGGATCGAACCCGCGACCTCCCGTTTCCGAGGCGGACGGTCTACCACCCAAGACACATTACGTTCGTAGCGTTAGCGTCGTGGGTCTTGGCTACCACTAGGCCATCGGATCGGTACCGAGTTAGGTATTCTGTGTCGAAAACTTAAAAAGAAAAATATCGATATTTTGTAAAAAACAAGTCGATATAATACATCGATTTCGAATGCCCATCACTACTGAGTACTGAGAACTGAGAACCGGCGTAGCACCTTTGTTTTAGCATAGGCTAAGCTAACTCATTGGGCCTTTCGAAGCGGTAGGCTTAGTGGGGAAGTAAATGACGACTGGAATTTAAGAAGAAATACACTACAGACACCACAAAATAAAACAAAACGAAAACTTAAACACAAGCAAACAATGCAAAACAATACAAAAACTAAACAAAACTAAAAACAACCCAGATCCTTAGAGTAGTCTACTATCACAAGAAACTCTCAATACACTGCTGTCACATTTAGCATGACAATGACATGTATTATATTAACTAATCTAGATTAGAATCTAGATCTAGGTCAGGAAAATTAAGAAAATCCAGTTAGATCTAGTCTACACCACAGAAACTAACCCGGAGTTGATAAATAAAATCATCCCAGTTTCAGTAGCCTAACTAGGGGCCCTAAAGGATCTAAGTTAATTTGTAAAGAAAAAGACTTCTTATGAAAATCCCTTTTTCAGGTTATTTCTCAATTTCAGGCATCAGACATGGGAATAGAAAATTTGCCCCTCATTACAGCAGAGACAATAAATAAGTTATTAGATTATAAAGCATTGACTAAAGCAGTCAGCGATGGATTAGGCATCTTTTCCAAAGGCAAAGGTGTGACTGTTGAGCAACCAGTCAGGACTGTTCTCAGTATCCCCCAAAAGGGGTAAGACAATAGATATCTTTTTAGATTCTTGGCTCTATTTATGACCTCTGTCCTGGACGGATACCTTGATACAAACTCTAACTCTACATCTCAAGAAGCCTTGTGATTATTTCATAATTGTTTTCTTTGTTTGTTTTTGTTATGGTCTTGCCTAGTTTTGGTTGTTCATTCTTTGAAATTACCTCTAAGTGTTTAAATTTTCGCACTAAAGGTAGATCTAATGTATTATGTGAAGTTTAGAATATTCTGATACATTGAGAATTATTGTCAGTACTGAACCTGATAATATATACCTGATTTTTCAATTAAATCTGCTTTTAAACCCAAACCTCTATTCTATGAAATTCTTTTCTTAAGCAAGATCTGAAATGTATAAGGAAAAAAGATACATTTTTAATCCACAGCTATTGCCCATTTGATTATTACAGGATATTAGCAACCTGCTGATATTTTAAAAGAAAAAGTTTGTTTTGACTTTCATAAGCTCAAAGACAATTCTCTATCATTTATGGACCAAGAACTATTTTTGTAGTAGTAGTATAAAGGATGATGGTGATGGAGTTTTGTCTGCTGGGGTATAAAGGATGATGGTGATAAGATTTTGTCAGCTATATTAATTGGACAAGATCATTTTCATTTCAGATCTAATGTCATATTTATCAGTAGGGATCTAATTTCATGTATCAGTAGGGAATGCTTCTCTTTAAACCATGCAGGTGTAAGCATATTATGATGATACATCTTATGCTGAATGTTGCTTGAAAAAATATATTTTCAGATTTATGACATGCATGCCTGTATATAGTCAGGAACAAGGCATATTGACAACAAAACTTCTGACGTTTTACCCGCAGAATAAAGGCGTGCCCACCCATAATGCTCTTATTGTGGCCTTTGACCCGAACCTCGGTGTACCCAAAGCAGTGAGTGAATTTTTTCCAATATTTTATGAGAATTGTAAGTGTTTCAAGTAGTTGAAGTGCCAAAACTGCTTAAAGATTACACTCAATGCTGTAATTACTTGATGTTGACTTGACCATGAAAATTATTAAAAGCTTATCATCAAGCCATAAACCGGTATTTCATTTCTTCATGCATTCAGTCTCAGAAAAGATAACAGAAGTTGCTCCTCTTTTAAAGTTTTCTTGATCTCCTTCAACCCATCCAATATCTTAAGACCTAGGCACAACTCAGTGAAGGGGAATGTATATGGATAAAAGGAGACTGAGCTGTGAATGTACAGCTTCCATTCTTCTCAAGTATTTTATTCCCTTCTAATGGGAATTTAAGGATATGTCAATATTGTTAAGTGTATTGCTCCTACTCAATGTCACACACAAAAAAAAATGTTTGGATTAAAGATTAAGCATGTGAATTGAATATAAGTTTTTTCATCTAGATATAACAAAAAGGGAATTCTTCACGGGATTGATAACATTGCCCATAAGAATTTTTTTCTTTTCTCATGTTACTTTTGCAAAAGGGGACAAATTTGAGATATTTGTAAAAGGTAATTCAACGGCATTAAGACAGAATCCCTTTATTGCAAGAACGGTTAGGGCTTGGAATGGTCTGTCTTTCCAAACTAAAAGTGCAGAATCCATCAACTCTTTCAAAAATGCTATTGATAGAGAACTCCAAAATGATTTGTATGATTATGATGAATAATATATTGTATTTTATCATAATTTCTGTTTAATATGCTGGCTAACTTTTTCCCATATTATTATGTTTGTTGCATCCTCCTCTACAAATATTGTATTTCAATCAGGTACTTAAAGACCTGTGGCCTATTTTACCCTAGATATGATATGATATGATTACAGATGCACTTTAACATCATGGTTTTAGGCAACAAAATTCCTAAATGGATTGAAGGCAAAAGAGCACATGGACGTCAATGACAAAAGATGATGGATGACCCTTCCAAGTGGCTGGGAACTGAAAGGAACACACAAACTATGAAGAACATGTATGAAAGAGCTGTGTGGAGGACCATGTTCGCCAACGCAGCACTGCATGGCACGCACCACATGATGATGATGATTCCTTTATGTATGGTTCATGAGTCGCTCCTCTCTCTTTATTAGCTCGTTTCAAAATTAATCACACTTTCCATTCCATACAAACTTGAAGTTGATGACAATTGAATAACCAGTATATTGCCATGCTCCCCGTTCAGAAGCAGGACCCAGCTGAGGGAGAAGAATACTTCTGACGTGAGACATATCATGCCATGAAAGGTGAATAAAAGTGTTAAGAAATAGGATGACTCCTGAAAAGGGCGACTGGCCCTCCAAACATGGCGGTTGGGTATAGGGGTTAATAATGCTATCCTTGGATCATCTTGAGGTGAGTCATTGGAGAAAAAACTACCGCTTACAGAAACACAAACAATCACTCTGACTGTCGTGGGAGATGTGGGAGCTCCTACATCATCAGGACTACTGAAGGACAGCGGACGAAGCTGAAAGGACTCTATGGGCTCGAGACCTCCTTCATCAAACATGGCCTTCTGGATTACGTCATGGAATATTGGCACCATGTATGAAAAAGAGGACGAAAGTGGCAAAAGAGATGCAGAGATACTGTTTGTACATACTTGGAGTTTGCAACTCATTTTTTGGTGTTTTTTGGTAAATACAATTTTCCAGTACTAGGCATTGATTCCCTCATTTTACTTTGACATTGAATGGATTTGGTTATTAAAATAAAGGACTAATCAGAAGTAATCGAGTATGCCTAACCAAAGACACTGAATTAAAAAAAGCCCTATGTAATTCTTGCATAGCTCAAAAAAGGTATAAAGGAGTAGGGCTGTAAATGACTGAGTTTGATGGTATGTAGTGAGTTATATGTGTATTTATTTGTTTTTTTCTATGCAGGCCAAATGCAGTCTCTGACTCAACCATTCACATACTCTTTTCCTCCTCTGTGCTCTTTTTATCCCCTACCAGCCACTTGCCCGGTGGCTCAGTTGGTAGAGCGGCTGACTGCCATGAAAGGTGACCCGAGTTCGAACCCTGCCAAGCAGTGTTTTTTGGGGGGGCCCCTTGTTCACCCAGCAGTATAAATGGATAGCTAGGTCTTTCTAGTCTTTGCGGAAGTAAAGGCGGCGTGGAAAGCAATAGCAAACTACCACATTATGCTGTATGCCTAGTACAATTAGGGCTCTACCACAATTCCCCTATACTCAGTCATGGGTACGGGACTAACTTTACCAGCCACCTGAAAAGTTACCTCATGCAAGTGATGATGGGAAATTATATATTGCATCAAAAATAAGTCATTTGACCTTGAGAATATGTTTACCCATATAGAATTATTGTTATTCTTCTTCTTTAACTAATACGACTGACTCAGTAACACTGAGTTTGACTGTTGAAGAGCATGACAAAGAAATGTAAATTTATGAAAAAAAAAAATTGATTCAAAAATTGGGATCTGTTTTTATGTCCAGTTACAGGATAACAAACTTGTATACAGAGAGTATTGACATTGCCATTTTCAGCTGATCAAATCTACTCTCTGCCTATGTAAATAACATAACAAACTAGTAATATTTCAGCATTTGAATGACCACGGTTTACGGTTAAAGATTATGACTGTGATTTCTAGCTGTTTACATATTAGTTTTATTTTACCTGGGAAGAGGAGTTGACTCTCATTATCTCCTATGGTGTGGTTGTCTTGAGGCTCTTTTTTTGCGACCAGATTGCTACATTACATTCTGTACCTATGTCTGATGTAATACACTTTGAACACATCTTATTATCAAGAGTACAAGAGTATTTGCATGATTAATGCAACATGTGGTTCCAAAGAAAAAAAAATTACTCCCATTTTTCAAAGTATCGAGACTTTAATTTTTAAGGAAAAAATCTTTCCAGTTCCTAGGCAAAGCCTCTTTAGTAGATGGATTGGGATTTTTGGAGAAGATATTTTTGCTTAAAATAAATATGAGCATTTTATGTTCTTCATTTGAATACATGGCAGGGGATATATTGAGTACAATTTTTTTTTATGAATAGAGGAAAAACATGTCACCATGTGGAACATTGGTTTTATGTTGAATTCCTTTAGGCAGTAGAGGATTAAAAATGTACGTGATGAATATATAAACAAAAAACCTCTTTATCATTGTGTTCGAAAATGTGTCCTATGTACAGTGTCCAAAAAGAATATGGCAAAACCTTTATGCACTTGTTCAGTTCTGTAGCATTTTAATGACCTGAGTCAGTGACTGTTTGATAGAGGACTTAACCTATTTGACTGCTGTGCTTACATAATCTGCCGTGGTTACGTAATCCTTCCAGTGTCATTCAATCTCAATAAAAATGTGCCTCAATGGTGGATTGGTAGGAGATAGTCTAAAGATCTCGATCTCTACACTTTGCCTGCCAGATCCCCAGACCTCACTATGTGTGACTTTTCTTGTAGGGGTTTATTAGGGGTTTATAAAGTTTTTATTCCACCACTTCCAGCAAATATCAATGACACGAAAAACATAGAATGAAGGACCTGAGGTGTGTTGGGAGAAATTCTCATATTGGATTGATATTGTCGTACTACCGGTGGAAGCCACATTGAGCTCTTGTAAAACATGAAATAAAAACTTGGCGGTGTTTACAACACATGTTTTCAAGCTCATATTCTCTATTGTGTTCCATTTTTGAAATATTGCGTGATAATTTTGCCATACTCTTTTCTGGAGATTTTGTATTATCAGTGTCTGTGAGATTTTAATGAAATTTTTGCTTTGTAACTTATTTCTGTACAGATCATGGATGCAGATGTGATAAGTGCCAAAAGAACTGCTGCAGCTTCAGTAGCCGCTACACAGGTTGTATCTTATTGTTATCTTTATAAGAGGTCTTGTTTAACTAAGAATAAATGTAGATGTCAGGGAGATTATTCTAATTTCATAATTGAATCTCACAATTTGTGTCCATTTTACTAAGCTTCAGCCTACTTTCAAATCAGAAGTCTTCTAAGCACTTTCAAATAATATGTTGAACTTCTTCACTTTCATTAACTCACTGCAGATAGTCTTGGATGTAAAGCAAACTGCCTTTGACACAAATTTCTAAATACCACTCCATTTTTTGTTCAATGATTGGTTTTATTGTAATCATAAAAATTTTAGCAACAAAAAAAGGTGTTCAGAACCTCAGAACCAAATTTTCTTTCAGAGTAATTTGTTTTAAATTTTATTCTATCTTTTTTTTTATCTTTTTTTTATTTTTATTTTTTAGATATTTGATCAACTAGGAGAAGCCCAAATAGTTGACATTATCAAGAGTATTTGTTTTCATTAGAGATACATGCACATGATTTCATATCCTCTGGAAAAAACCCCCACTGAAGATGATGGACACAAAAGGGCAGAATGATATGACGTCAACAGATATAAACAGTATGAATAAATAAAGAAAAAGTCATCAAAGCTCCTTGAATAGTAATTTTGCAAAGTATTAATGCTTTATTTATTTCATAAGTTTTAACCAAAGAGATGTAAATCCAGTCTGCAGATTTTCAAAGAAAATAAAAGTCATAATGTAATGTATGTTTTGAAGAAAAGATCAAGGTAAAAATGCCTGTGTCTTCTGAAATCTTAAATTGTTTTCAATGACCTGTCATTTGAGGCAACTATGTTTAATTATCAGTAAATGCTAGTAATGTGAAATGAATTTGCAAACAAACAAGAGTAAATCAGTCCATTTGAAAATGAAATAAAGTGTTTGACAAATTCACAGTTTTTAGTTCAGTTAAATGAGCAATTATTATTCTAGTGACAGTCATAAAGATTGAAATCTGTTCCCTAGGGATTGATCCATTTAAGCGGTGGATCCATTTAATAATACTGGCATGCACTTACTCATGAGAAAAGAATTTTGGTTCTGGTCCATAATGAGGATCTGCTATGTCATTAGCTTTGAAGCAGTAAGGATTTCTCCATAGTTTACTTTGTTGTTAAATGAATAGATCTTTACTCAAGCCCAGGAAAATCAAACAGACTATGCTACCTAATTTATTAATAATCTTCATCTGAATCTTTTCTGAATTTGTTGAGTGAATCATTATAATGATTGACCATCTGTTTTCCAGCCTCTAGTCAATGGTGAGCCAGAAATCTTGGCAATTCTGGGTTCAGGAGTTCAAGCACGATCCCATTATGAAGCGCTCTCAGATTTCTATAAATTTAAGAAGGCAAGTTCATTGCTGAGCACATTATTCTTGAATAGAGGAAGTGATTATGAAGTGTTATAATTTGATACTATGCAGTAAGACAGATTGGCAAATGAAAAGCCAATTATTTGTGCTGCTAAAAAGATCATATTTATAGTGTCATATCAGGATTTTGTTAACAGTATAACTTCACAATCAAGTAAGACTTTACATGCAATATTAAGATTTTAGCTTGGAGTTCACTTATGACTCCAGAGACCATTTTTAGAACAAAATATAATTTAGGTCACAAGCCACCAACATGGCTTAGCAAATATTCTGAACACCAACTTCTTACTCACAAATTGTTGATAAAAAAGAAAAAAGTAAACCTTGTTTGTCAAAATAAAAACTTTGCTCAGCACAATCACCCACATGTAGTAACCAATTATCTTAGTGCTCACTGCTTCCCTATAAACTGCTGACAAAAAGTCAAAAACTGCATCTGTATGCCAAGGCAAACATATATAGTTTGTAATCTTTTTGTTTATTTTAAAAATCCAAGGTTAAAATATGGAATCATCGTTTGGCTGGGGCTGAGAAATTGGCAGAAGAGATAGGACAAACTGCTTTGGCATTTGAAACATGTGAGGAAGCAGTGAAAGACGCAGATGTGATTGTCACTGTAACTAGTTCACAAGTTCCTTATTTGAAAAAGGAATGGATTAAGAAAGGAGCACATATAAATGGTAAGCTGATGAGGGTGAAAAGTATTTACCCATCTATTTCATGATTTATTTTATTAGGTGGTTTTTTTTTGTTTTTCCTATTTTTGGGGAGAGGAGGAAGAAGAAATATTTAGTATGATATGTATATACTGTGATAAGAACATTACATTGAACTAACATTTTGCCTTATCACTTTAAAATTGAATCAATCATTAAACTTTATAAATGTAATTTTCTATACAATTGAGAGCCATAACATATTCACGTAGATTTTGTGTACATGCCTTTTTAATATTTCATTTCAATCTTCTTGAATTTGTAGATTTTAACATGGAGGATAAATATATTGTAAAGAAAATAACAGTTTGATCAGATGAATTTTTGTATGATAATAAACCTTTTATGATCATTTGGAGTTCAATAAAAGAGAGTGTAAGAGGATTAAGAAGTAAAGAGATAAGTGATTTGATCTTTCTATCTTTGATGTTATCTGAATGCTTTAATAATTATAACTGCATTGTTTTGGCACCCACTGTAAAACCCATATTTGCAACACTATTTCAGTGAGAATGGGTAGTGAGTGTTGAAATTAGTAATAAGATAAGTGCCAGAAAGTGTAGGCTAGATGAAATCTCAATTTTCTTTTCAGCTGTTGGTGCACCAAGGCCAGATTGGGCAGAATTAGATCCAGAATTGGTGCGATCTGCTGTGGTATATGTAGACTCAAGAGAAGGGGCAAGTAAAGAAAGTGGTGACATCATACTCTCTGGAGTAAGTATTGTCTTCCCTTTGTATGTTTCCTTTTGAAACAAGTTTCCCTTACATCATATTTACTTGCAAAACCTTGGTGACAGCATCAAAGTTACAACAGAAATTTTGTTTTAAAAATTATACATGTATTTTTGCTCTCTTATCTTCAACCTTTGCAATTTTGAAATAAGCTCTGTCCTTTAGCTTCAGTCATGATGCATTTTGCTGGTTTTACAGTTGACTAATCTCAGTGATTGGCTTTGAGGAATAAATAGTTGTAAAAGTGTTTTAAACAATTTCTTTAAAAATCAACTTACAAAGAATTGTAAAGAAAAGATTTTGATTGTATTGATGACAACCTTTGCACTCATCAAAGACTTGCTATTATCATCATGCATGGTTAAGTCTTACATTGTCCATTGCCCTGCTGGTTCCCAACCACATTTTTCCGTTGCACCACATTTCGTACCAAACATGGTTCATACCACCGGATTTTATACCATGTCCCAACCTCGTTACGTACCAGGGCTATACCGCATTTTGTATCGCACTGTAGTCGCATGTCACACCATTTTATTTTGAATTCTCTTTCCTTTCACACAAGAATTTTTTTATTTCTTTAATAATTTTTAAATCACTTTATCACATCGTTCATAACTTTATTTTCAAGCATCAATATTATTTACTCTGCAGAATATGATAAAGCTAAGTTATTTCTCACAAGTGTGCGACTCAACAGGTTATGATAACAACTGTAAATGAAATGAATTGAACTGTCCACTTAACTGCACAAATTCCAAGAAACAAATACAGCTAACTCAATCTATGACAACTGATTTGTCACTGCAAACACCCACATATATAAAAATAATTTTTGAAATTATGATATTTAGAAATTCTGTAACTACTCACTGCCATGATGAAAACTGACCAGGCCAAACCATTGAACAGGTATCTAAAGGCAATGAAAACATAATGGTACAAGGTGCAACAATGCTGTGGTATGAAGCGCTGCTGCGCCCTGACACGACATGCAGTTGCAACTTTTTTCAAATGGTGTGAAATGACATGAAATGTAGTTCTCCCCATTTTTCTGTAGGGGGAAATTTATAAATCAACCTCTTATTTAATGTAAAATATCAGTCTTCTAGCACCCTCTAATTCTCGAAATGAATTTTGTTTTACTTGTCCAGAAAAGCTTCAGATAACAAGAGTAAATTGTTATAGTTTTGAATTAAGTAAAATATAGACATATCATCAAGTTGGTAAGAAATCCCTTCAAGCAAATTTGTCATGTGAAATGTTTAATTTGTTTTTCCAGCTTTTTTTTTTTTTTTTTTTTT
>JAOWAY010442898.1:0-13430 GCA_028565895.1 Goniobranchus geometricus | reverse complement strand
AGTAGTAGTAGTAGTAGTAGTAGTAGTAGTAGTAGTAGTAGTAGTAGTAGTAGTAGTAGTAGTAGTAGTAGTAGGAGCAGTAGTGGTGGTGGTGGTGGTGGTGGAGGTGGTGGAGGCGGTGGTAGTAGTAGTAGAAGTAGTAGAGGTGTTAGTAGAAGTACATGCAGTAGTAAGTAATAGTAGTTGTGGTAGCAAGTAGCAGCACCCAGTTCAGTAATAATAGCAGCAGCAGTAGTAGTAGTAATAGTAGTAGTAGTGGTAGTAGTAGCAGTAGTAGTAGTAGTTGAAGCATAGGCACGTGTGAAGTGTAATAGGTCGTCTCCCTCCCATTCTCCTCGTCTATCTCAACCAAGAGGTCCAAGATCAGGCACCATGATGTAGCTGCCTAAGCTATCACTACAAGTATCCAAATAGCTGAAGTTTTGACGTCATATTCACAAGTGTCTATCCACTTACAGCCCCAAAGAGGAGCCTGTATGGGGCTGAAAAAGTGACTCAATGGCGAATCAAGCAGTGGTGGACTAGATCAGTAAAAACGATTTCAATACTTTTTCATGAAACATTGATATTTGTCAATATTGCAAAACTGCTGTCGATTATCGAAAGATGAAAGCAAATATATCCATATATCGATATATATTTGAAATACAAGTGTATGTTCTTGTGAGTGAGCGATGCTTAAGAGAGCAGAATTAGACCAGGTCTTTTTTCTTATCATCATCATCATCAAGTACCAGGTCTGAGGCAGACATTGGCGACCATGACACACCATTCACTTCTCGGTTCAGACACTCTCAAGAAGATCATGCTATTGTTTTTCTGCTTTTTGTTTGTCATTCATGATTTAAGCTCTCCAAACATATCAATCTCTGCCTGCCACTGCTTCCTGTCCCCTCAATCTTTCCAGTCAGGGCTAGATGTTCAAGTTCCTTATGTCGATTTATATGACCTAAAAATTTAAGTTGCCTTTGTCTGACTGTTTTTAGCAATGATCTTTCTACTTCTGCTTAGTCCAGTACTGCATTGTTTCTTTTGTTTTCTTTCCATGAGATTCTTAGCATCCTCCTCAGTAACCACTTTTTAAAAAATAACAATGTCCAGTTACACAACAAAATTGATGGTTCAGCGAGAGGTAACAAGGTAGGGCAATTTTGTATTCGATCCGGGCCTTAATGGGTGCTAGTGAAGAGTTTTCAGTATTTCTTTACAACTGTTGAATCTGGACTTATATGGTTGAAGACAATCTATATTGATATAAAAGGAAGTCGATATAAAATAAACATATTGAGAATGAGATCTTTTAAAGGGGCTCACAGTCCTGAGGGCAATGCCATGTTGAGGCTTGAAACGTTTGACGCATCCTACACTGGCAGTGAATTGTTAGTCCTCATTTCACGGTGGAAAGTGTAAAATCTTTCTTGCCCCTGATTTTTTTTTTCCAGTTGTGCTGCTTCAATTGGTGTATCATACGACCAGCCTAAACGTGATGCAACATTCTAGGACATGCTGAATTACATATCGTCCCTGTAAGTCTCTGAACGCGTAAGTCCGGAAAAGCAAATTTTACAGGAGAGACAAAAAACTGAATAAATACTTAAAAAATAAATGCAACTGACCTGAAATTTCTACATTTTGTAAAGAATGCTTGTGCGTATGTAACTGTTATCATAAAAATTCATAACTGTTTAAAAATATGTTAGAAAACAGACTTATGTGCTTAGAAACTTATAAATTGAAACTCTAAACGCCTAAGTCCAGCAACTGACTTGCGTGGTGAACTGTCGCTCACAGTTTGGAAAGCTCTACCCGCGTAACTCTATGGCAGGCTGGTTGATTTGGACATCCGCGTTCAGAACTTTCATTATTGTATCACAGGGCGAGTGCATCATTGACATACTTGTTTAGAGCACAATAATTTGTCAGTTCATTCTTTAGAGAAGATAATGCAGATTTTTAAGAAGTGAGACTGATAGGTCTAGGGCCTTTAACGTTGCATGTTTCATGGATTGATCGACATGACTGAATACTAGATCTAATGTTTTCCTTGTAACAACACGCTAGATCTAGTCTATATACATTTTCTGGGTTTTATTTCAGTTTCGCGGTCCTATCACACTTAGACCTTTCGATTCTAGGCTTGTGCCGTATAAGTATTATAGTAGAATGTTATTATTACGTAGAGGCAAACTTGCATGTCAGGACTGTCTGGTAATGTGGATATAAAGAAAACCCAAGAGTATGTACACTATACTTTACAATACAGTTAGATCTCTACATTTCATTATAGGAATCAGAGATGGCTTTTGGTTTAATGTAATGGATTCAGAGATTTGCGCATCATGCCCTTTGTAATAGGCACAAGGTCAAGGATTGATTAATGAAACAAACCCACTCCATCAAATTTGTTTTCGGTTATAAATCATATTAATGGGATGATGACGATAGAAAACACAAAAATGCTAAGCTAAGGGGGACAGTGTAAGAACTGTCAAAGCATGTGAGAGGAGCCTGCCCATCCTTTCACCAGATTAGTGCAAACTTCATTACTATAACATCGTATATATATATATCTGAACTAGAGCATAATCAAACAACGTAGCAATTCATTATGACCACTAACTAGAAATTTACATTCACATCTGGAGTGGTCTCTTTATCATTCATTGCCTGTCGGCATAATCGTATTGAAACATTTTATCGCCATCCTGGTCAGCAGTAGTCTTCCTGACAAAATCCTCCTCGATTGTTTCACAGTATTGTAAATTCATTGAATCATTGCCAATCACTGACATATATCTAAAATAAATTATATTATTGTATCAAAAACATTTATGTCAAGTGGTTGAAATAGAGATGATTGTATAGCAGATCGAATAAACCTTCATAATGGTCGGTTTTGAGCATGTCCATAAGAAGAGTAATGGACGTCTTCCAAACACAGGTACTGGCCATAACCCTGGGTGGAGAGCTCCAATCTGTTTTCCCCAAAGAGATGCTGGTATTGCCCCTTAAAGTACTGTTAACCGTGGGCTTGGGCAAGGTCGTGGACATCTGCATGGCAGGAATGCTGGAGTAATATGTCTGATACTGATAGGAGCGCTGTGCGTTTCCCTCAAACCCGTGCCGAACATTTCCTTCTAAGGGGTGACTGGAGTCTCTATGAGAAAAGTGCTGCACATTTCCCTCTACATGATGATTGGCGTTGCTACAAGAGAAGTGCTGGACATTTGCCTCTGAGGCATGATCGGCGTGTCTATGAGAGAAGTGCTGGGCATGTCCTTCTTGGGGATGAAAGGAGTCTACATGAGTAAAGTGCTGGTGATTTTCCTCTACGGGATGATTGGCGTTTCTATGAGAGAAGTGATTCACATTTCCCTCTAATGGAAGATTGGCGTCTCCATGAAAAGTGCTTATCTGCATGTGCAGACGGCGAGAATCTTGCCTATCACCGTACAGAAGTACGGCTAGCACCTAGCCTATTGCTGACAATAGCACCAGCTAGCACACAGCCATTGGCTGTAAAAGGCCATAAAAGGATGACTGGCATCACCCCGAGAGGAGTGCTGTATTTGTACCTCAGACGGATGATTGGCGTCTCTTTGAGAATAGTGATGTACTTTAGTCGAATGATATGCCTCACCTGACCCTTGTCCGTTGACGAAAATCCAAGTGATTGTCGGTGATGTCAACATCTTTTTAGATCACCGAGAAAGCTTTTACTGACTTCTCTCAATTGCCTGTTGTCTTCCTGTCGTCCGACCAGGATGCCGTGGCTGGTTTCAGGATCCTCTTAGTAAGTTTCTTCTTCCTTCTTCTGGTCTTGGTAGATGAAATAGTATTCTCCAGAGCTTTGGTGGATGTCTGTCTCTGTCATTGTATCATCTTTTATTTTGGAAAGGTCGTACATGATGATCTGTAGCGTTGGTGGACAACCAGCAAACCGGTCTGAGGTTTTGTGAAATAGAATTTCATGGCCCTTCTGACTGAGATGTTTTCGTCTCTCCTCCAAATACGGCCAAAGACATGCCAATGATGTTCTAATATGTGAGAAAAGAGGAGTGTCTCATTGCATTTTTGATATAGGAAGGCAATAATTTGTGATTTTACAGGATATCCTATTCCTGGGATTTTTCTTACTTCTGTTCTGCAGAAGACATCTAATTTTTCTTCTCCGGCTTTATCAGTACCCATATTTGGCTGTTGGAAGTTCGTGCTGATTTTACAAGACTCTTCCATGAACGTCGCTGCTTTTGAGTTAGGACCCTACCGTACTCTCTTTGTATTTTTCCATGATTTTTTTTTACCTCAAGCCGAAGACGTAAATTTAGTTTCCTCAGTGTTAACTTAAAGTTTGAAAATATTTGATCATGACCCTCATTAATACATGTAGCGATAGGCTAGCCGATACCACTGTGAATCTAAACCGAGTTGGACCTTAACTAAAGAATTTATTAATCGTAATTTATGACTTATTAATACTCAACTAAAATGATATCCATTCATGGATCTAATGTATGCTAGATCATACTCAACAATTATTCTTAATCTATATCTTTTACACATAATACTCACCAAGTATTTACAGCTTTGAGATCTAAACGTGCAAATAGGTAATACTAAACAATACATCTACATTGCTGATGCTAAGATGATCCTCAACAATTAACCTACATTGCTGATTTAATCTACATTGCTAACTTTTAAATTAGTTAATCTACATGGTTGAGATCTAAACATACAACTTCTCAACCTCAACAATTTACCAACATTGTCTAGATCTACATCTATTGAAAGCTAATAATGAATCTACATGGCTGAAATACTCAATAATCTATGTATTATATCGCTACGCTCTAAACGCGCAAAACCCAACGCGTAAATGGGACCAGCCGTTCAGATGAAAACTGTGTTACTCTAACCACGTAAGTCCTGATAATCGCTCAAGTCTACACTCGACACGAGACTAACACGGTGAGCGGTAAATTTGAAAGCTCTAAACACGCAAGTCACGATGTATCTGGCGAAAAGAACGGTTTTCTAGATAAATAACCCGTGCTTTCGAAAAGTACATGATAAACACATCTCTATATGATAGAACAACTGGCAAAAGTTACCTATAGGCTGTTTGTTGCTCTGAAAATGAAATAAAATTGCCATTTTCAGCAAAAGTGCCGGTCTGCGACTTCTGCGTTTAGAGTTTCAAATCGAGAAGAAACTATAAAAGACGCGTTTAGGTCCCATCACAAAAAATGTCACTTTTACTGATTTCATGGATCAGATATTTATACAGGAGGTGGGGAACGCCTATTTTAGTCGAATTAAGCAAAAAAACGATTTGACCTAATTTTGGACTTATGCGTTTAGGGATTTGCACACACAGATAGATAGATATAGATATATATAGCCTAGTATTGCTGCTGGAAGAAGAGTTTGTACCATAGATTCTCCTGAAAAGCAACTGTGTCTACAGGATTTTAAGAAATATACAACAGATTTAAACTTGCTTTGAAAGTACACTTTTACTGTCACTTCTCATTTTCTTAAAGTTGTCCTTACTACTGCTGCATTTGATAAAGAGTGGTGTTTCAATCCATAATCTTATGATCTGGATGGCATTAGGATGTATGTTTAATTGCCCAACAGTCTAGTTGAGTGCCTGTTTGGATTAATATGATGCGGAATAGAAGTAATACATCAATGACTTTACTTCAACCCAGGTAAAAAGTTGTGGATTTTAATCCGCCTGTCTCTTCCTCGAATGTGATAAATCCTAATTTTTGTTCAGTTTTGGTGATAAAAGATATCCTTCATTGTAAGTATTTGTAGTAATTAGTTACAAACCTTAAAGCCTTATTATATATATATGTACTTATCCAGTTCTTGTAGATAATTATTTTGATGAGGGTCCCAGTCAAATTCTAAAAGACACTTTACAAGGAATTTATGGCCTTTTCCTTTCATGGATTTAGGGCAATCTTAGATGTTGAGTTCAAAAGAGAAAAAGAGAAAGATATTATCTACCTTTTATTCCATTTCCCTTTCTCTTCCCAATGTGAACATAATCTAGATATCTAAATGTTTGAGATGGAGCTCAATCCTGGTCCTTCTTTTTCTTAGTGTATTTCTCCTCTGATTAATGCAGGTTAAATAATTCAGATTAAATTCATTTTTAAAAATTCATCATTCATCAAACTTGATTACATGATATACCCAACTTCATAAATGTCCTTCATGATACTGCATTACCTTCCAATAGTTATCTTTTATCTGTATACTCTCTTGGGCATGCTTCAAAGACTGACCAAAATTTCCTTCTTTGTCATTGGCAATTGACAGATTGGTCAGGAGTTTCAGCTTTTCTTCAATCATGGCACTGTCTGTAAAGCTCTGGCAAATGGATAGACCTTTCTCATAGATTTCAATAGCAGTTCCAAAATCTGAAGCATCCATTTTCCGCTTTGCAAGTTTGCGTATCTTTTCTACTCTTTGCTGCAATTTAGGCCCTGAAAATATTCCACATTAAAAAAAAAGTTGTCAAGAGTTTTAAAGGTCTTCAAAAAATATCATACATTTATGATTTAATCTTTCTTGGAAGCTGCTGAAATGTGGTCTTACACACGGTTGCTGAGGGTGAAATGGACAGAGAAAAGTACTAATGAACGTATCCTAAAAAAACTGGGAATAAAGAAGCCGATACTTGATAACATCAACAAAAGGAGACTCAGATACATTGGACATGCAATAAGAAATAAAAAAACACAAAACTGATGAAGACAGTTCTCCAAGGAAAAAGTGACTAAAACAAGAGGCGGAGGCAGACCATCAACCTCATTCATGGACTGCATCAACAACACAACTGGCCTGAAACTCTAAGCAACCTCTCAATGCAGCTGAAACAAACAGAGGCAGAGGCCAATAGAGGAATTTTGTGCAGCAGCTAACATTAACAAATGATGAGGCTGATAGGTGACAGGTGAGGTGAATGTTAATTCAAATCCACAAGATCATTACAGAGGAATCTTTGTAATCAGGAACTCGATAAATCAGGACATCCAGCAAAATGGAAATAAATTACAGGGAATGGAATTGTTTCTACACATTTTTCATCTCTTTACAGGAAAGGTCCCCAGCAAATTATGAAGACTTTTCAGTTGGCTTGCATTATCATCTACATTTTCCCCTTTAATTTTTGTATTCATAAAATTCATTTCTCCCCCATGACTGTGGTGGTGATGATTTAATGAATTGTTACAACTGCATTAATGCTAGACATAACATGGGTGCGGTCATAAGTAAGTTGCAACTTGCAAAATAACAACTAGTCAGACCCGCCAGACAACACATATCCAGGTGAACCATTCTTGGCCATAAGTCGAATCACACGCCAGTCACAGTATACTGATACCCGACCGACCAGTCTTAGAACTGTTCTCATACTGCTGAGCGACAAACCACTGTTGCTAAATTGAAAATGTTAAAGGCTTCTGCATGACTTAGCTGGGGTTTGAACCCACAACCTCATGATTTCAAGGCAGATGCTCTACCATTAGGCAAAAGGACCAGTGAGGACCTAGGGTGGAGCTTATGAGTGGTCAGTTTATCTCTCTCCCACTTTAAACTGTCAGTCACGAAAGTGGACATGCCATGCGATGTAACAACCAGTCACACATTTTTGATTGCATGTCTTATTTCTATCCTCCAATCAAGCTTGACTGCAATGACACCACGGAAGAACACTGTGTTTCTTTCCAATAGTCCTTTTCAGGAGTACCCTTCTGTGGGGATTGCCATCATGTGACAGAGGGCTGTTGAAGTACTTGGCGATTCAGGAAACTGGCTAATCAGGAAAATTTTACAATCCCTAGAAAGTTCCTGATTACAATTTCTACTGAATTCCTCTACAAAGGTCATACTTTTATATACTGTTATAAGCAAAAGAACTGTATCTTTCAATTTTCTTTAAAAGCTATCAACTCAAATTCGTAGATATTATAAAAATGCACCATTTGAACACTGAATGAATTCTGCATCCTTGGATATCATGATTGTTCTTCATGATAAATGAGCATAGTAGAGAGCAGTAAAAATGACATTACAAAATTGTAAAATTATTTCCAGGTCAATATCAATACATCATAGATTAATCCAATGAACCTTAAAAGAGAACTTTTTACATGTGTCCTGTTACTATTTAATTTCACATTATGGATCTATGCTACCCTTGTTTACAAAGTAGTTTTGAGTAGATTTATCTCTGTTTAAAGAATCATTCATAACATTAAGACACTCAGATTAAATCATGAAGAAAGATGTCTACTGTTGTGATAAATGGAGTCAGGATGCCCAGTGGCCAATCCTTGAAAATTGCTTTGTGCTTCTAATATAGCAGTCTATAATCTAAAAGATAAATACTTAAAATCAGGTATGAGGAAAGATCGTCCCAAATCTGATTGTCCTTCAATGACCATTGAAAATAAAAACCCTGCAATTACTTATATGCATTGCAGAAACCCATTTAAAACAGCAGCGTCCACCAAAAGGGTTATAAGCATAGGCAGAGAACCTGACATTATCATCTGATGATCCAGTCTTGATCAAGCCCCATCTTTCTACATGCTGATAACTCGGTTCTCAAGTCAGGTTGAAAGGGGCATGGTGCTCCTGCATGGTGGTATTACGGAGTACCAAACTTTCCTAAAGGGAAAAAATCTGACATTCATTGTTTAAACTAAGCAGGACTGGAATCAAAGTGGACCTGCCCTCCACACTATATTGACTGAAACAAATAAAACAAAAGGATTTCATGGGCTCAAAACCGTATCAGATGTGATTCTTGACCATTAGTCAAATGCACTCTTCTCAGAAGAAGTCACAATTGAAATTGGTTCAGCAGACAGCAAGATGCAGTGCTTCAGACACAAGGGTGAATGGTTCCAAGAAGCTAAGATCCAAACAGATGTCAATAGAGGCTGTTGAGGAATAATGGAGGAAGATGGTCTATTCAGAAAGAATGGCAGATTTTGTGAAGCCAATTACATCATGCAAGTGTTAGAAGCTCGGGTTTTTTCATTATTTCATGAAGGTGACTTTTGTTGTGCAGTGTCATGCATGAAAATGCTCTGCCCCCCAGAGAGCCAATACATCAAGAGACTTTCTGGAATAGCAAAACATGCAAATATCGGCATAACAATATGAAACCTATTGAAGTTTATGGAGCCTGATGAAAAGACAACTAAGAAGGCACAAATTTGTGAACAATTCTGATGTCTTATTTGAAACATTGTGTGAAGGAGAAAAGGGAATGGTAGATGATTTGTCTATGCACTGAATGATGCAAACAACTCCTATACAAAGTACCAACGTAAAATCTGGTAACATCAAAAGTGACGTTATGCTCTACTCTGCAAGTCAATAAAATTAAGGAACATAAAATGGAACATCCTGTCTTTTGTGTGACGTAAAACTATTATACATTTTTCCACTTGATTATGACAAATTTTATTTTCAAAATGTCATCATAACCCTGCACAAATGTTATTATCTTCATAGTCAATTTCATAAGTTTGTGAAATCTGATTTATGACAGTCATTTTCATTTGATGACACTTTCAGTTAAAATGAAAGCAGATGTCTGGATCAGGTACTAAATGATGAGGATATTTTAAAGTTTTGATCTGCATTAAATTATATACGGCACAATATTCACACTATGAACATGTCATGAAAAAAGTGAAGTTTCTTTTTAAGGTAACTGTAAATTAAGCCATTTTAACAAAGAGCAAAAATATTTATTATGAAATGAATTTTTAAGTAAATCAACATTTTAAGTTTAGAACAGCAACTTGACAAGTCTGATCAAATGTCTGAAAATGATGCCTTAGTGCTAATTATACTGACAGTCACAGACACAGATCACATTATCAGAATATATAATGTAGCATTTGGATTCCAAATGTGTAGTATTAACAAAATAAATAACTTTAATGACAACATCAAAATGGCCAACATCAGTGCCATGATATTGGTCATGGAAGTTCTATGAATAAATCATTTGCTTATTAATCGCATGGAGACAATAGTTTAGGATGGAAAGTGTAAAATCTTTCTTGCCCTTAATTTTTGCAGTTGAGCAGCTCCAATTGGTTTATCATACAACTTAACTGTGATGCAGCATGCAATGAAATGATGAATTACTTATACCTATGTATTCTTATCATTTGGAATACACTGTGCACCAAATTTACAAGATCTAACACTTTCATTTAACTAACACATGTACCTTTACCATTGCAGGTCAACAATGATTGGCACCCTCAAGGTCATTACAGAGGTGGGTCCTTTCAAATGAACTAATAGGTTCCTTTCATTTATTCATTTCTCAAAGCCATCAATGTAGCAAAGACATTCTTCAGACGTTGAAGTAATTTTCAGAAAAGTTTAAAGCTAGAAGTTCCATTATGGCAAATGCTCTCCAGTGAGAAATAAGGTCACAATGTATCATTATGTGTACAGGGCATGCCCCCAGTTATTCAATCTCCACTTTTAATAATGAGATTGTCATTGCATATTTCTGAGCAAACTTGTCTTGTAAGATAAATTATGACATTTCTTAAGTTGAATGAGCCTTGAATATGTGATGGCTGTTAGGGAAATGAAAGAAACGCCATGAAATAAAAATGGATTTGTTTCTTTAGAGAGTAATCTATTTATCAGTACTGGTAGCCATAAATTTAATGATGATCTTTATTTTACTTACAAGAAACAGTGACTGCCTCTGACAGTGTACTGTGCAATCTCTCAGTCTTTGGAATATACTCCATAGCCATTTTACCATGACTGTCTCGAAGAGATGTAATAGCTCCCAATGCCATCAATTCTCTACAAAGAATTTCAACAGTCTTGCTTTTTTTCTTATCGAAACCTTTAAGCAATGCATGGAATGCTGTATTGCCATCTTTGTCTTGTTCATCCACATCAGTGACAGGAACCAATGGGCATCCCAAATTAAAAAAGCTTGGCATACCTGAGTAAAAGAAGATATCCATTTGATTATCAATCAGAGCACAGAAATTTGAAATGCCTATATTCCAATAAGCTCATCTGCCCATCAACAGAACGGGAATCAATTTGAATCAATGAACCAACAATTCTCAAATGTGACTTAAGACACAGGATAGGGGGGAATATAGCTACTCATTTGATAGAAAAAAATGGGATAATCAAGCATGACTGTTTATATTCTTTGGCAACTACATTATGCGTAAATGCAATGAATGGCATATTAAGGCCACAATATGAAAAAGAAAATTGAAAAAAAAAAAGGGACTCAATTTATATAGCCCTTAATCTTTAATATGTATACAAGGCTCAAACTGCTTTACAAACCTATGAATATATTACATTAAATGAATGAATGAATGAATGAAAAAATGAATAAATGTGTGGTTGATTAAAATAAATGAATAGGTAAATAAGTAAACCAACCAGATAGATAAATAAACAATGAATAAAGTCAATAAAATATTCAGTCTCCAAATCAATATAAATATAAATTAATTAAAATGATTTATTAGCTTCATTTAAGATGGCAAAAATAGACCGAGGAGCAAAAAGCCTTTGTAACTCAAATATGCAATACTGTTATCCTATGCCCGTGGAAGGCAAAAGCAGGTAACTGAATCAAAAAGGATAAAAAAGAAAATGAAGAGAAATAAATAACATCTTCAAAAGGGTGACCCGCTCTGGTTTATGTGGAATTTGACATTGTCTGAAAACAGATTACGTGAATAATTTTGGAAGAATGTTGCTGTCAAATAGTAAATTACAGGTCTCGCCGATTTCAACTTCATCAGCCACCTTTCAACTTAGGAACACAAAAATGTATAGGATGTGAGATTAATATCTGCAGAAATTCATGAGCAAATCCTGAAAGCAAGTAAAAAGAAGTGCATGTAATTCATTTAGATGATAATGGCTTTGATGCGCCTTAAAGAACAAATCAATGTTCCGAGTTTACAGCAGGCTCTGAGATAAGGGGAGGATGAAGGGGTAAAATAGGGTGGAAAATCACTCCCTGGGTCATTTTCACTTTTTGGTTTATTTGAAAGAGCAATTCTTCCAGATTATTTTGACATGTAAGTCTTGCCAAAAAATGCACTAGAAATATTTCATTAAAATTTTTTAAGGTTTCCATAGCAGCAGCTATTTCATCTCATCTCTAGTGACATGTGTCCCTTGTCACGTTGCCGGCCATCGATCTCCAGACTGATCTATCGTCAGCACATCGTGTATAGTCTATGTTGTTGTTGATATTTGATGTGTTTTATCGGAGGGTTGTGAGAAAAGACATCCGTTGTCTTCCATGTGCACGTTTACCTTCAATAAACCCAGATGTTACCAGTTTTTCTAGACCATTGCTCCACCATACATGTCCAAAAAAAACGCATTTGTCTCTGCATGATGGATTTTAGTAATCCTCTTTCTTGACCAATTCTTTGCAACACATCTTCATTTCTAACTCGTGCCGTCCAGGGAATTTTCAATAGCCTTCTGTGGACCCACATCTCAAACAATACAAGTCTTTGTTTTGCTTTTGCGTCCATGACCCATGTTTCGCATGCTTATAGAAGAGTGGGAAACACAAAGGTATGTACCATTTTTAGCGCTGATTTTAAATTTGGAATTGGTGATAGCAGGTTTGAGGCTATGAAATGTTTGCTTCACCAGAGCTATTCTTTGCTTTATTTCATTTATGTCTTTGCCGTCATTTAAGATGTTTGTTCCGAGATATTTGAATCTTTTGACCTGTTTTATAGTTTCCCCTTTACTTGTTAATTTGAATATCAGATTGTCCTCTTCTTTGGAATTCACCATGCATTCTGTTTTTCTTACATTCAATCATAAACCTTTTTCTTCACTTATGACGATTAATTTGTCCAGCATTTGTTGAATATGTTCTGTTGTAAAAGCCATCAATACAGCGTCATCTGCATAGCGTCGATTTGTAATGTTTTTACCACCGACTTTAATGCCATTCATGTCATCAATCTCTCTGAAGATAAACTCTGAGTATAGATTGAATAGGTCTGGTGACAGAACACAGCCTTGTCTTAACCCTTTACTGATGTTGAAAAATTGGGATGTTTCTTCGTCAACTTTGATACATGCTGTTTGGCCCCAATATAGGTTTTGCACAAGTCTGAGATCTTTGTAGTCTACGCCTAGATCGATTAGCATTTCGAAAAGTGTTGTGTGTGTGACTGAATCGAAGGCTTCAGAATAATCTATGAAGCACAGATATACAATCTTTTGCTTTTCAATTGATCTTTGCATGATGGTTTTTAATGTGTATACAGCATTCACTGTCCCTTTGTCTTTCACGAAGCCAAATTGTTCTTTTCCAATTTCTGGTGATAGTTTATTTCGAATTC
>JAOWAY010442788.1:0-13448 GCA_028565895.1 Goniobranchus geometricus | reverse complement strand
CTAGGTATAGTTTCACGATGGTTTTTAGCTTGTTAGATAAAGCTGTTTTGAAGCTCTTTACAAGGGCACAGGGTTCACAGAGGAATCTTAAAGACAAAAAATTTTTAAGTTCAAGGATTAAATAACTTTTACATGATGTAAAAAAATGCTCTATGATATCACCCTGCAAGAAAAAACTGATTCAAGTACTAACAATTCAAGAAGACAGCGGCTCAGTAATCTGCAGGTCTTAAATCTAGTTCAATTTGCTCAGCATGTTGAATTTTTTTTTCACCTGCCTTGCTAAAATGATTATATTTATCTTATTTATCAACCAATCCTTTTTAAAGTTTCATATATGTCCTTTAGATTAATTTGTTTTAGTAATCTGCCATAGAATTTTGTCAATAAATTGATATCTATGGAGATATTAGCATTTTTTTTGTTCAGCCGATATAGATTATATTATTATTTTAATTGGGTGCTTTTAAAAAGCCTCACCAAAATTCTAATAAGGAACTGAAAATCGCAGTCATTCATATGGCATGGTCACAACTTGTGACTCATTTTGTCTCTGTTATTTTATATACCAGATGGATATGATAATTGCATTGTGACACATAAGAAAATAAATTGAATTAAAAAAAAGATTATGCTTTTCAAAATTTGTCTTTCTTGTGATGCTTATTTTAAAAATAAAACTACAGTTGAAAGAAAGTCTGTGGGGAAATTCAAATCTTAAGCAAAATAAATGATCGAAGTAAGCAAAATGTGGTTTATATACAAATCTCATACCTAATTTCATAAAGATGGACGTTCTTTTCCTTTTATAAGCTATGGGAAAGCAAGTTATCATCGTCTAAAGCCTTAGAACCTCCGCCAGCTGAGCCAGATATCCCTTTTACTGCCCAGCAAGGTGTTTCTGTTCTGATGCCCCAGCCTGTTCAACAACAAAGACCAGGTAAAAAATCTACGTAATTCAATATATGACATGCATGCTGGTGTCGAATAAAAGAGATGATACAGGCACAAAGGAGTATCAAATTCATTCGCAACTCGAGAAAAATGTTAATTTTTATGCTTATTGGTGGCCCGGTAGCTCAATTTGTAGAGCGGCTGTCTGCCATGCTAGGTCACCTGAGTTCAAACCCAGCTGGGCAGTGGATTTTTTTCACGGCCCCCTGTTCAACGAGCAGTATAAATGGATAGCTAGGTCTTTCTAGACTTAGCAGAAGTAGAGGCGATGTGGAGAGCTATGCCAAACTACCACATTATGCCGTATATGCCTAGTATAATAGGGCTCTAACCCTAATTCCCCTATACTCAGACATGGGTACGGGACTAACTTTGCTCTGTGCTGAAGGCCATCTTTAATAGTTATGAATACTGAAACAGTATTTTTTTACTGTTGTATGAAGGCAGAATCCTCTTTTTCTAGTAAATAAATGATAATTTTAGTTCTACATCTCAGGCACCTACACTTCCCAGGAAGGTCCTCTAGGCATGCTAAAAGTATACAGAGACGAATCAAACACAACAAAAGTATATGATGGAGGAGTCAAATGCTTAGATGTTAATAGTCAGATTGCCACAAGGAAGCAGAATGTACTTACTGTATATGAATCAGAGCAACCTTTAATCGGCTCTGAGGCTTAAATTTGTACCTGATGTGCACAGTCCAGGGAAGTTCTTGGGCCATGTTGCGTTGCTATTTTTAAAATCAAAGGGTATATAACATGTCCAGGTGTCATTACTGAATATAAATCTCCTACAATGTAGTAAGAAAGTATAAGTAAAGCTGCTTTTCTTGTCAATTCATCATTCAAGTATGAAAGCATTAGTTACGTTCTACTTCCCAGAACGAGATATTGAGAAAACAAGGATGTCAGGGCTAATTCTAGCAATGTACAATGTACTGCTAGCATAAATGGGGTTTTAAAGGAACCTCACACTTGATTGATAATATTAACAGTTTATTGTTCATTGATTTTTATTTTCAGTTGTACCTGCTCCAGTGCAACAAGGGACACAGTTCCAGGTACAGAGTGTATACCGAAAGCTTGAATTGCACATTATTTTAGTCATGGTTGTGAAATAGAAATGTCTGAATTAAGACCTCCATTACATGTATATATCATAGTAAAGGTGATGATAAGGATGACGATAATAATAATAGTAATAAAAATGATAAGTAAATAATAATAACAATAATAATCATAATAATAATAAGAATAATATATTCATGAATTATACTGCTTAACCATTAGTTGGTCTCGGTACTTGGCAATTTGAACAAAATGACTCGCTCTTGTATGTACACACAAATATAATCAAGTTAAATGAGAATATATTTACTCCATTGAGAATATGCATAAGCTCCCACCCACACACAATGTTGCACAACCCAGAGTGGAAAGTTTTTCGTTGGTCTGCATATATCTGCGGCAACACTTATGTTTTGCTAGGATCCACCTTAAGGCTAGAGTCGCCCGAGAACTCCGTTCAGGCTGGTCGTGAGATGAACCTACTTTTTCATAATTACAACTACATTAAAAACTACATGTAGATTAATTACCATGACTGAAAGTGAAAGAGAAAATACGTCATGTGAGAAGCTCATTTTGTATGACGCATGCATGACTAGTTTATTGAGCTTGTTGTGACACAACATGGTAGGCCAGAAGCCTAGTAGACTTAGTGGCCATAGAGGCCTGCTTCAAGATAGCCTTGAGACTTGGCTAAGTGTGATCTTGATATTTCTGGTGTTCACATACTTGTGTTTTGCCGTCTCTGTGGTGTGTTTGTGAGGAATTGGAATAGTGTGGTGTAGGCTCCAGGTCTATGTGCGGTTCTGTAATTAATAGCCTATTTTCTCCGACTATATAAGGGGCTGTGGTGCAGAGAATGAGAGGAAACTCTTGTGATCGCAAAGTTGGTCAGACCTAGATGGATCTGTGTTGTAATGTTCTCAGGCTTAGATCTAGATCTGTGTTGCAACGTTGGCCAAGTTATCGCCGTTAGGCCTAGCAATAAGAACAATTGCTTTGAGTGGGGATTAATGTGCTCGCGGCAAAGACTGAAAAGGAGTTATCATAGATATTGATAGGATTTGGGAGGTGCATGTAAATTTAGATTGGATTGACTGTCAAAATATTAAATAAATCCTCCCGGAAAATTTATTTGTGAATGGTGCCTTTCATTGTTGACCTGCAAAGGTACATGTATTAGTCAAAGCAAAGCGTAAACTTTTCTTAATTTGGTGCACAGTTTATTCCAAATGATAAGAGTACATAGATCTATGCAATTCAGCATGTCATGGCATGTTGCATCGCGTTGAAGGTTTGTTGTGTGATATACAGGTTGAAGCTGTGCCATGAAAAGTTAAGGTTGAGAATGATTTTTCACTCTCCATCCTGTTAACCTAACATACAATCAAGTAAAATACATGTCTTACATCCCAAATATACAATGTCAAATTTACACAAATCAAACAAAAAATCAGTGACATCATATAGATCAGTGAAAAAAATGTGGTAATATATCTATATATATTCATACACTCGTTGATATAATCCTGGAAACCGCAGTGAAACAAAGCATGGAAGAGGATAAACAAAATGTATTATTAGTTTACGTGTGCATTTCTTTTCGGCAAATCTTTCTAATGTTAACGATATAAGAAATGCACAAAATATTAAAGCCAGGGCCGTACTGTTTTAGGATAAGGTTGCTGTTGTGGTAGGAATATTACTCCTGTTCATAAGTCAGCCAGAGGCCCAGGTTTGGAGTCTCAGCATCAGTTATGACATAAGGTTGAAGAAATTTCTTAAGTTCCAACCATCATTGTTTTGTCACTGCAGATATGACAGCTGAAAAAATTCAACCGTGTTGAAATGATAAAATTCTGTCAGTAAAAGTAAATCCAAAAGCAATGTAAAGAGTCAAACATAAACAGTTCATAAACCTTGAAGGCATTTCAAAATTATGTGCCAAATGTGGTGATCAAGAGGCTGCTGGGGGCAATTGAAAAAATGCCATTTGCATTTCAGGTTGATCATAACTCATCTTTATATAAATTCGATTCATAAGAGTTAACAAGACATTGGTTTCAAATGATGGATAACTCTTGTAATTTTGGGGGGAGTCTTATTTTTCTGAATATCTCAACCCTGGAGGGAAAATTGTCTGAAAAAGGTATTTCTGGTAAATAATTTGAATGTACATAACTTACAGTATTTGATTTTATGATTTATTATTTTTCATGCATCCAATTCTTGAACTTAAATTTCAGCCCGCCGGTACTGCCGTTGCTGCTGCTGCAGCAGTGGCTCAACCTCCGACGATAGCATTGCAATCAGGACTTTTCTCTCAGCAAATTACAACTCTTGGGGCAGGAGGTCAGATGCAAAACATCACAGTCCAACAAACAGGTAGTAAGTCATGATACATTGTACATTGTTTTCCTTCAATGGAAGTCTTGACAGTGTGATTGAGGTGTTCCATCAATGGCGCATTCATTTCTCTTCTAATTAAATTAAAATTGACCTGGGAAAGTCAAGGTGAATTGGGAAAGATAGTCATGCATGCTTGAAGAAAAAAAAAAAAAGGGAAGTGAGGTTAAGTAGGGGCATGACAGAGTAGTTCATGGGTACAAATGAGAAGGGAGAGAAGGTTAAAAGGGGGAAGAAATGGGTAGATTAGTTTTACATTTCCAGAAAATATAGTCCAGGGAGACAAAGCTCTTCTACTTTCCTCAATTTTGTCTTGTAAGACAGTTGCAATTAGATTTGTTTTTCTGTCTGTCTAGTTGCATGCCCTGCAGTATGTCTCAGTTTCCTTATATTATTTTTTTTTTTTAAGAGGAACTGCATTTTTCCTTCAGTACACTCTCTTTTGACTTCTTTTCCTCTTTTCTGCCCTTCTGATTCTCAATATTCAACAATAAAACCACATTTCTACAGCTTTCAATCTCTTCTTATCTTGCTGTTTTAGGGTTCAGGCTTCACATCTGTATATTGCCTCTTATGAAGTTTTTCATGATGTCAAGATTTGTGGGGATATTCTTGTTTTTCCATTGGTTTTTTTGATTGTCTTCTTCCTTGCCATGCTGATCTTTCTTTTAACATCTTTTGTACTGGAGCCATCATTTGATTTGCATGAGCCTAAGTATTTGAAATCTTTAACTTCTTCTAATTCATCATCATTATTCTTTTCTCTCTTCTGTTATATCCTTGCCTTTTTTTTTCTTTACATTGAGTTTAAGACCTGATCTTTTGCCTGCTGAATCTACGTGTATGATTTTTCATATGCTGGTTAGATGTCAGCTAAGACGGCATGGTCATTAGCATATCTCAGATTTGCGATGGTTTTACTTCCAATTTTGATTCTCATCTCATCAATCTTGGCATCCCTCAAAACTTGTTCTGTGTGCAGCTTAAAAATATTGAGGGATATAATGCATTGATGTCTGGCACCCTTTTTCATGTCGAAAAGTTGACAGTGAGGTTCACTCCATCTTCTTGTTCTTTTTTGATTTGAGTACAGGCGTTCTATGGGGGATACTGGTGACTTGAGAAGAAAAAATGCTTTGTGTTTGAAAGATCAGGTGGTAGATGTAACTAGGTAGGATGTCATGTGTGTAGTTCAATCACCTAAATTTGGTTATCATAAAATGGAAAGGAAATACTCAAGAACTGATAATATATTACTTTAACCTGACAAGTGTATGATACGCAAAATGTAACATGATCATGATTAAAAAAGTTTTATGAATAAAAGACTTGCACTTAAGCCATATATATGTAAATAGGGATTTGAGTTCTCTGGTATTTCTGTGGCTGCTGGCAGGCTTGCATAGCGGCATACACTGAAGTTCCGAGAAGCCTCTTTTCAGAAAGTTACCAGATAATGCCTCAAGAAAAGTATGAAACCCAAAAATTGTAAACTGAATAGACTGCCATTGGAGAGAACAATAGCATTGCAAAACCCTTTTGGTGTATATGTTGTCTGTGAGAACACATTGAATACAGGATTTGTTGGAGACTGAAAATAATTTTCTTTGGTGACTCCTGATGAGAAGATCATGCTGGTGAAAATTACTGTTTCTCCTTTCTACTACAGGGATGGGCATTCTCCAATTTTCATAGACTTCCTTTTTTTTTCTTTTCTTCAATAAAAAGTGTTCATAAGAATCTAATTTTTTTTCCGGATCCTTTATGGGTTTCCTTGGAAAAGTGTGATGTCCACATATGTTCAATTTATAGAAGGTAGCCATTTTGAGAGGAATCATTAAGGAGCAAAAGAGTAAAATCCAAGAGCAGCCTTTCTTCTTTGAATCTGAGTTACAAACTTTATCTGCAAACAGCATTAACCCCACAGTCTTCGACTGGGATCCAAATTATTCCTGTACCGTGCTTTAAAGTTCAACATCATTTTTTTTCATTCAATATTTTAGACCTATTTGGAGTGAATTTGCATTGTAGTCAAGAGAGCTAGGTTGACTAAATCTAGATCTAACATGTCATTCAGAATTCATTTGGCGATCCTCATTGTCCTTGTATCATTTATCTAATAATTCTGGGCTTATTAATCTATTCATCTAGCATACTCTTATCTGATAATTCATTTAGAAATGGACCCTACTCCTACAAATATAATCCCAGAATTTGGATTAAACTCTGCCTGGAGATGTAGGCCAGTCTACACCAGAAGTGATGTGGCTCCAAGCAGAATAATAATTAGGAGTTTAGTATGCTGTAGCAAGGTATTCAGAGTGTATGAAACTAGATCTAGGGTGTGAAATGTAGATGTAGAGCACTTGGTGCATAGCCTTATGCATGTTCACATTTAATCTAGAATCTAACTTAGCCTAGATGAACATTTCAGAATAAAGCTGAGATCCCGATTCCAGATCAAAGTAGACATTTAGATCTAAATAACTCTTTCGGAGCAGAAACATGTCTAAGATTTGATTTAGATCCCAGATCAAGATTGACCTTGAAACGTTTTGAGTCCTTTGGCTCAGAAATGCATCTCGGCTCTTTGTCATCATGCTTTGTCACATTTCCAAAACTGTATCACTTATAAGGGTTTCCTTTTTGTAGCTGTCCGGACCTCAAGTTAAATTTCCAGATTTTTTTTCTTTTTCTCATGGTAATGCCCATCCCTGTCCATAGAATATTTTGCAAGAAAGAAATGTTTCAAGTGCCATTTTCCCCAAAGCAAACAATTTTGATTCAACAGGCAATGGGCAGTATATCACAGTGGCTGGCCTGTCAGCTCAACAAATACCTCAGTTCCAACAACAGATGCAGCAGTTAGCCTCTCAGGGCATTCCTCAGCAACCTGGTCAACAAATCCGCATCCAGCAACATCATCAGCAACCACAACCAAAATTGATTCATGGTAATGCACTCATCCGACCACAACCACCTCAGGGCGGACGAGGCAAAGGACAGGTGAGCAGTGTCATTATTTCTGTCTTTCTAGAACCTCTATTTTGTTCAGGCTCTTTCTTTGTATCAATGCATATTTTATTTTAAACGTGGATTTTTCTAAATGCTCCTCTCATGTGTAGTTTGAATGAAATGCCAATGCCTGTCACATATCAATTCCTGTAGGGGTCCCCGGGTTTTTTTTTCAACTGTAATTCTTTTGCCAGATGCCTGCATTTTATATGAAAAATTAAGGTAGCACCCTCTATGTGTGCTCCTGAAGTAGGCAGGGTTGCCACTCTTTGCAAAAGAGAAGTTAAAAGAAAAAACCAGAACATATTTAAATTAGGCTGATGGAAATAAAGAGCACATTTTATTGTCCTGATTTTGTCTCTTTATGTCACTTATATTTTGACGCATTTAGCTAACATGCAATAAGGACCTGAGGGCTGTAATCAACTAATTTTCTTGCCCAACCATTTTAGATATTGTTCAAAATCTTTTTTTTTTTCTAGATTTCTTGTCCATCAAAGGGCCTATTGACCTATTTTGAACCATTTTCTCTTTAAAAAAAAAAAAAGAAGAAGATTTTTTCTGGCATAGTACTCTCTGATGTAGTGTATGTTCTGGATTTTTTTGAATTTGGGAATTGCTACTGGATGAATTTGGTTGAAATGAAAAGGGGACTTTCATTTAAATTGTTGTTATTTCCTGTATATATCATGGTATGGCTTTCAAATATCTGAAAGTCCTACATTCTGCACATTTTTCTCCTTTTCTGACTTTGTAGGCAGCCCCCTTAGTCTTTAGTAGGGAAAAGTCTGCATGCCTCTAAGTATGTCAATGAGATATCCCCAAGGCAGAGTCTTCATGACTTTTTTTTCAGCTGTTTCTTACTACTTCTGTCATCCATGTTACATTCTACTCCTCTTTAGCCCCGTGAACCATGAGATCTTTTTCAAAGGGTATACAGGGCTTTATTTTAGGCGATCAACCATTCACCGCCCATTCACCGCAGGTGACTTATTTTTAGTTATCATGCATATGAATCGATACATATTTGTATTCCAGTGAAGCCATGAAAATCGTCGACAATTCGCTAAGCTGAGAGGCTCAGGTGTCAGATGACACTTCAATCATAAGGAGATCTTAAATGCTTAACTAGATTGGGGCAAGGCAAGATAGAAAGAAGTGGCAGGCATTGTCAGCACGAAAGATCAGAAAGTCAGCTATTGACACTGTCGGAGCAATGGATCGCAACAAGGCTACAAGACATATGAGTTGGATACAAAAATCTCACTTCTAGTTCGGCTGGACCCTCAGATTTGTCACCAAATCTGTTTGGGATCGTCCTTGGTTTCTTTGCATACATATTAATTTTCCCAGATGCTGTTACTACCATCAGCTGCAATTGAATTCAGACCTTTTAGTTCTCATTGTTGGTTTTATTCCCTAAGACTCAAGCATTTCCTAGCCATTCCAAAAATTCAGATATACAGGAATACGGGCTTGTTCCTGTTAGTCTGTCTCAAATCTAGCAACCGATTGAAAATAATATTATGAAAGTAATTATATTGAATTTGATGGGGAAAACAGGCCTCGTTTGGTTCCCTATATGTGCAGTGAACTACCTTAGATTAAAATTTCATATGAGCTTAAGATTAATCTTGTATTGAAGTCTGTTTTGTTTTGTTTTGTTTTTTTTCCCTTGTTAGACTGTTCAAGGGTTAATACAACTTGATGGTAATGGAGATACAAGTTCCTCTGAAGATGAGGATCTATATGATGATGATAAAGATGACGAAGCAAAAGAGGATGAAAATGAAGAGGAGGGGCAAGGAGAAGAAGAAGTAAGTGTGGGGAAAAAATTTGAAAACAGTAAGACAATGGCTGTATGGTTTGTTTTGCTTTTACTTTTTTTTTGGTCACATGTTCATGTTTTGCAGTTGTCGTTTTTTTGCTGTCTTTGTTTTCTTGTTTGGGGTTTTCATTTGGCTTTTGTTTTTGTTTGGTTGGTTTTTTGACTTCCTGGTAAATTTCCAAAATGTGAGTTTAGAAGATTTGAGATAAATGTAAAGCTCTTTGATAGCAATCAGTTCCATCTCTCCAATTGTGTACCATGGACACTGAATGACCATACACTCGTGTCTATATGTGAATTTTAAGATTACTGCAGGTTTAATATTATGTTCACATAAGTGTTTTTAGTCCTTGTAATATATCTGCATAGCTGTATAAATGAAGAACGTGTTTACTGCTTTTATTTTTTATATCTGCTTCTGGGTGCTTGCAAACACCTCTGGAGTAATATGCAAGGTTGAATCAGATAACAATAAAAGTACCTTGTGTAGAGAAGGAAAGCTTTAATATGATCAAAATAAAATTTCTCTCTCTCTATATTATATATGATTCACGAGATATGTGGTCCATTACATCAAAGACTTTAGATGAGAGGATGGGAACATAAGGAAACTTTCTTGGAAAGGCTTAAGGCCATGTTAATCTAAAAGAAGAAAGTAACGTCTTCTTTCTGTCTTTTTGTTTGTTTGTTCACAAACTCCTCCCAGGGTTTTGGAGGTAGACTCCATAAGCATATATTTTGATTGTATTTCACTCCAGGTAGTTTGACAGCTAAAATTCATGTCCAAAAAAATTTGTCATGGTTAGGGTTAAGTTAGGTTTGGTAATATGAAAAGGCCAGATCATATTTTCTGGAATACCCCAATTTTATTATTCCAGCCAAATGTACTTGGATATGTTTTATATCACATAAACAACTTCGCTATTGCTCACAAACCACAGAGTTAGAATTTGATTCTATAGTTGTGTCATTCTGTATCTTCGCAAAGTGATAGATATAATATAATCTGGGTTTTGAATTTAAAAAAAATTGTTTTAATGATCTAAGTTCAACTGATTTATAAAAGAGAGAGAGGGGCAGGCTTAATATAGGCCAACGCTAGTCACCGCCTCCACTGTTGTATCACGAATTGGCAGGCAGCCTGGAAAGAGGGAGTTATCATCCATTTTTGGAAGCCTCCTGCAACAATAATTGTGTTGAAGCAAGGCAACCAATTTTCCAACAGGAAGACAGTTCTTGCAATGTGGTGCTCTGGTCGGTAACCAAAACATTGCGAATGGGATGTCTTTGAGAAAATAAGGATGGGGCTTAGTTTTCCGAGAGTTTGATATGAAAATCATTTTTTAATTGTATCTGCACTAGGGGATCAAACCAATGTATGACGCCTTTGTGTTGGGGCAAATTTTGAGTCATCCCCCTTTACTATATTTGCTCAAAAAGACCATCATTTGCCCACAGTAACAGCCAGTATTTACTATTGAATGAAGCACAATACAAATTCCATATGAAGAGTATCACTTCTGTGATGTCATATCAATTTTTTTGAATTTTAGGAATTTGAAGTTTTGGATATTATTTCAATGATTTAAATTTTGTAGTTTTATTCACCAAGTATATATCTCATTCTCATTCTAACTTACCACTGTTGAAATGAAGATCACCAAAAGCCATTCAAATTTTATAGTACACTTTCTGAAACTATGCTGATGTGGCAGTTTTTTCCAATGATTTTTTTTTTTTTTTACATTTGGGACATGTTCATATTTGTTATTAAAAGCCTCAATTTCATTTTTCTGCTTGGACAAATGTTCATTCTATATCCAAAAATTTATAGTTAACTTTTGTGTATCTACTGACAAAACAATATTATCTTACAGTTATGTTGTCTCCTAAATATCTGCCATTGTTCTTACGTCTTTTTCAGGAGCCTTTAAATTCTGAAGATGATGTAAGTGAAGAAGACCCGACAGAGTTATTTGATTCCGAAAATGTTGTTGTGTGCCAATATGATAAGGTGAGTCAATAAAATAAGGCATCAAATATGTAATAGTATGTTTCAAATCTCAGAACTGTTTTTAAAAGTCTTTGGTGCCAGTCAATTGGTAGTTTTATGACTTATTGTTGTTCAAAAGTCATTGACCAATTGTGAATACAGTTATTGCATCACTGTAACTGAAATAATACATATTCCCTTCTGATGGCGTCATAACAGAATGAAAAATTTTTGAAATTCTGTGCTCCCCAAAGTCCATAAGATGAATCATTTGACGGTAGTAACTGGTGGTGATATGTCTCACTGGTACACATATTATTATCATTATCATTATTATATTGTTATTTTATCATTATTATTATTATTAATGTTGTTATTGTTATTATTATTATTGTTATTATTATTATTAATATTAGCTGTGTTATTTTTATAATTTTTGTTGTTGTTGTTGATTCTATTAGTCATGTAGAGGTAACAGTAGTTGTTATTGTTTTTGTTACTGTTATTGTTGTTGTTGTCGTTGTGGTAGAAGTAATAATCTAATTTAACTGTCATTGAAGTGATATGACCTTGACGGCTGAGAAGAAATTTTAAGATACGAGTCTGTTGCTAGTAGCAGCAACTGCATCTAACTTACCTAACAACGGAATGTGTAAAGATAAGATTAATTTCGAAAGTCATTTGACAGCTATCTCCTAAAATGAAATTTAAGATTGGCCTGTATTAGAGATTTCTTTTCATCTTCTGGAGACAGAGTGTACTAATGAATGAGATTTGATGAAGAGACTATTCTTACTTTGTTCTCTTTATCCAGTGTTGAAAGACGACCAGAATAAAATCCATGCTACATTACCTATCGACAGGAAGGCCCGAGAAGCAATGTCTGCCTCAAGGGTGAGGTGGTTGTGTTGAAAAGATACAAAATGGTTGAAACGATTTCAGCTTGAATTCAGGCTAGTAGAGCATATGGCTAATGTTATTTGAATTCAGATAACTAACCAAAGACTGAGATACACCGGTACCATCTTTTGACCTCTCCTAATTTAGTTAAACTTTAATTGCACAAAAATATTATACCTCTCTAAAACAAAATCCATCTAGTTCTTGAAACTGTTGAGATCATCTACATTTCCGATCTTAGGATCTAGGTTATTCCATGTATCCACTGCTGAAACGGTGAGGAGGTTTTTTCGGACGCTTGCGTTGGCAGCTGGTTTGCAGAGTTTTTAGTTGTGGCCTCTGGTTGGACCCTGATTGTTTAATTTGAAATGTAAAGACACATTAATAATGTTTGCGTGTATATTTGTATATCCCAATTAGGTCTTCTGTAAATTTTCTATAACTCATGCTAGGAATGCCAATGGCACGGAGTCTGTCTTCATATTGTACCTAGCTTCCTTAATCAATATCAGACAAATGAAATATAACTTTTTCAGACATAATTTATGTACGGATAGACATTCTCGACTACGGCATCAGTTTAAAAAGCACGCAAAGCAAAACGAAATAGAAGATGAAACCAAAGAATGATGGGCTATCTGACTCTGACAAGATTCGATGACGTTTTTGACGTCATGACAACAGGGGTTGGTGAAATGTGATGATGAATCTTCGTGTCATTTCAAATTACATCGATACCGCGAAGTTATACAAGCAGAAAGATGCCCTGGTTACATTAGCGGATAAAAGCATTAAAAGAGATGTCGTCGCCATTATTCCGATTCTATGGTGGACTTAGAATGGCCGACAGACGGATAGACTGACTGATGCACAGTAGTTTATACTGCGGCAAAACAGCCCATCTTGTTTGTCTGACACTGTATCTTTTCGTTTGGCGGCGTAAGTTTTATTATCATTCATTTCAGTGCTTATCCCCAATACAAATATCGGACCACTGCCACATGATGATACTTATTGCCCAGACGCTCACGTGACAAGCTTTTTAATTAAAGACATAGGTCTTAAGGATCCTGTTTTTGTTTAGTTGTTTCGGAGATTTGTAAACCGATTTTTGTTTGGTCGTTGTTTCTTTTCCATTAACGTTCAACCAAATAGAGGATCCTTTATCGATTCATTCTTCGGTTCGTTCATAAGAACCAGACCCGACAGCAGCAGCAGCAGCAGCAGCAGCAGTAGTAGTAGTAGTAGTAGTAGTAGTAGTAGTAGTAGTAGTAGTAGTAGT
>JAOWAY010442787.1:0-12578 GCA_028565895.1 Goniobranchus geometricus | reverse complement strand
GTGGAGCATCCGCTTTATGAGTGTAAATTCATTGTAGCTGCAAACCTTGCGATAATATGGTGTTTCAATTACCTCATGCGTTGACCAGTAGTCTGAATTTTTTTTCTTTTGGACCAACCCCATGTTTAGAAGAAGCCCTACATACTTCTTTATCTGTGACACGGTAATGCCACCCTCAGGCCATCTATGGAATCTACTGTATCTATGAGTCTCTAGCCACCTAACCATAGCTTCTTGGGCTAAGAATTGGTCAGCATAAAGATTGGTCTGTCGCAAAAGAATGTTCCAGAGTTCTTCATCAAAAAATAGGGAGAAAAAATCTATCGGTTCACTGTCACTGTCTAGATTTGTGTTTTGGGGGCACATTGAATTCCTTGGTGTAAATGTAGGATCTGTGGCTCTATCCAATTCCTGGTCCACTTTCTTCCACTTAAAAGCATCTCTGTTCTCAATACTTTCATCAGAACTACTATCGCTACTTTCACTTTCATTTTCATGATGTGGAATGTCAAAATCATCATCGCTGTCACTCTCATCAAGATTGAACAGCTCAAACACATTAGGCCTAGAAACGTGTCTATTGGATGGCCCTGCACCTGGATCAGACATCGTGTGATCTTTTATAAGCTTAGATCTAGCTCTAAAGGCAAGAAAAAAGCAGAGCAGTTAGGTCTATTATCAGCTACGAAGTCAAGAAAAATCAAAATCAGGAGCTCTCAGTTAGTTGTGATTGTGAGCAACATAAGTTGTTCTGAAATCAGACTTTTCAGACTGAAAGCAGTTCCAGCAGTCATTTATGCCTTTGTAAACATTAGCAGTCACCTTCCCTTCGTCAAAATTCGTATTCGCCGTCAATAGCGGCATTTCTATAGGGCATACGATAACGGCCGAACACCACAGCAGTGGCTAAACGGCCGATCAATCAGCCGTTGGGCAGTTCGAGGGTTAAGGAAGAAGAAAAAGAAAAAAGAATTTTGAATTTGACAAATGAGTTGTTATGCTAGTTAGGGAAAGATCTCTTTCAATAGCAGACATTCATTTGTTTTGAGCAAAACTGACAACATATTATTTTATCATCATTTGCCATATAATTATTATCTCATTTTCCATGAATAATAATATCCTTACATTCACAACGTACTGTTACTGTCTGTGAAGTCCTTTTAAGTGTTATTTGTTTCTCTGTGTCATTTTCAAGAGATTTACTCAATTGAATGTTTTTTCCTGTTTTCTTTTAAAGGGGGCTGAGTGAATATTGGTTTGAATAGATGTTGGCCTTTCAGTAAAGAAAGACTCTTATTATTTTGTATGACTTGAAAATTCCAAGTTGCCATGACTTATATCCCAAGATGTTTGATGTTTTATGTTACAAGTTTGTATGGGCATCTGCTACCTGAAATATCAGTTACTTTTGTGTTATTGAAAAGGCTTATTTTATTAATAAATGCAGAACTTTGCAAAGTATTCCTGGCGTTATGTTCTGTAAATTTCATTGACCATTATGATGTTTCCATTTTCTTCGATGAAAAAAGTCATTAAAAACCTTATCACTGAAAAATCTTCTTATTGAAGCTTAATCTTAATACAGGTACACGAAATGCTCACTGTTTTAAATTGTACATAAGGATTGGACTCGTAAGTAATTTTGAACCCACAATGCCACAAAGGAATCAACAGCACATCCTGGCTTACTGGGCATCGTGTAAGAAATATTTTCTCACAGTGTAAGAAAAAATAAAGCCCATACAGACTATAGCTTCAGTTGAAATAAGAAAAACGGCTAGAATATTTTTGTTTCTTCGTTTTTCACCCTCCTCCTCATTGATTTATCTTCATAGTAAATGCTGCTCATGATATGGCTACATTTGACCAATACTCGACAAAGATTATCAGCACAAGTACTTGGTGAATCCATTTCAATGGGTCCCTTAGTGTATTTTTTCAATGAGTAATCACTGTTCCTGCTTCAGGGATAACTCGGTTGGTCAACACAGCATGTTTACCTTTCTGAGATGAATTGTTTGAAGCTGACAGAAACAAATGTAACTTTTATTACAAGCCCAGAATGGAGCTGTGAAGAAGTATTTGTGTTTAATGACACCAGCATTTCCCTTGAGTATTGCCATCTTTCCTCTTCTTGGGCCAAAATAAGCACTGTACCAAATGATATTGAATCATCCAGCATATCAAGAAGCAGTGATGAAAAATGTTGAACAGTGCAATTAATACGTACCTATGTATAAATGAGAGAACTAAAGACATTTTGTGTCCACGAGAACATGAAAATACAGAATAGATTTCCATGATCTTTAGCTCAAACGAAAGGAAAAATTCTGAAGTTTGCATCGCTTTGAGAAAAGTTTGTAAGGGTTGCTGGTCTTAATGAAATTGCTTCAGAAGTGGTGATTATAAGATTTGAAAAACAATGTTAATGATTTCTCCTGGTGTATCCCTATCACATAACCCTCTGCCACTTTCAATTCTGCTCCTGACTATCAATTCCCTTGTGGCTTTTTGGCATTCAGCTCTTGGCTGAAAGTTGTATTCTTATTATATATCATTTGATGGATGATATTCTTTATCCACCAAGGCAAAATACTCAAGCTATACCTGAAAGTTATATGTCAAAGTTAACGATCTAATCTGTATTCTAGATCTAATATTTAATTGTGTAGGCCTATTATCTAGGCCGAGATGATAGTAAAGACTGTGTAAGAGAGAAAGGGGGTCACTTTCTGAAGAATGGGCTTCACTTTCATTCAAGACTATTAGATCTACTTGTACTAAGTATCATTCATGAGATATGATTCTTAATCTAGACCCTGGAACAGGTCTGCACTTGAGAGTTGAAGACTATGTGAGAGGGGAAAGGTGTTGGGAGAATGGGCTTCATACGAGAATAATATTAGAATCAAAATAGTACAGTAACCTGAAAGACCTCTTGTGTAACTGATCTTGAAGGTCCCAGAGTGAAACTGTTGCCTTGAAACATAAAAGATTTCTCATATACTTCTAAAAAAAAATTGAAAGGGGAAAAAACAGCAACAAAACATCACAGACTGGAATGAATATTCAGCAATTTATGTTTTATTCGCAAAGATCATCTTATGCTTGTATAAAGACATTAAAAATGTCAGTCGGAAAAGAGAAAGTGCTTGAAATGCTTAATTTTCCCATTGTAAGTACAGCATTTAAGTTTTATAATTTCAATATATTATATGAACAATTACAAGACACATTTTGTAAATCATTCAACATACATCAGTTTTGATTAACCCTTTCATTGCTATCTATTCACAGTTTTGAGCCAACCCCCCTTAAAAAATATACCAGTACATCAAAAACAAAACAAAAATCCCCTAGAATAAATAAAAAAAAAAACCCAGTAACAAAAAACAGTGGTATATTAGAAAAAAAATCAATGATATGATTTTTTAAGGATACTTAGATTGAAATTTTGCCAATCATATTATGCAGAGGCTTTGAAATGGGGGATCTGCTCTATCTTATTAAATTCTTTGCAACTGAATGTTTTGTTTGCAGGAGAATCTCTTACAAACAAAAATTAAGGTGGACCAGTTTGTGTGAATGTTTGTCAGACAGAAAGGGTATGTGACAGCCACTGAATTATTTCCTCTGCTTTATTTGCTTTATTATTATTGTCATCAGCACGACAGATTTTAACCATACATTCAACTGTTACATCCTCTTCATGCAGCAATGAAAGGGTTAAAAAAACACAATAAGTGGTATTTATTTTATGAAATACATTTACCGGTGTATAGATATAATTATTATCATTTGATGCAAGGTAAAAAATTAAATAATCCCAAAACTATTCAACTGTAATTCATATTTGCTTGTCAAAAAGTTCTCCTTTAAAAGATTAGACATGTCAAGAGTCAATGTTTGCCTGTCAATATAAAACATTGTATGTTCTCTAAAATAGCAAGCTAATGAGGAACGGCAATCTAGACTTTCTTATACTTTAAATATTTGAACTGATGTGAGAAAGTGAAATCTTCATTGGTCCAAATTCAATTGTTTGTCAGATTTGATGCTGATTCTTGAAAACAACATCAAAATTCAAAATGTTTTTCTATGTGACATTTTGTTTTGGAGTTTCAAAAGAATTTCATTTTTTGATACTACACACAAAAATGTGTTTTGAATCAAAATATAATGAAAAAGACTTCAGTCAACACAATGCTTAATTTTATATTCTAACTTTATACAAGGTTCTTTCTTGGCCTTCTCTAACAATTTATTTCAATGAAAAGTAATTTGCAATTTCATTAAAAAAAAAAAACAACAAGACCCTGGTAAAGAAGAAGAAAAACTCTTTTACCGCACTTTAAAGTAAAAAAAAATATTGTTTCTCCCCAAATTTGGACTTAAAGAAAACATAAGGCTTTCTAAAATTTGCTTGGTTCTTCAGGCAGGGCATTAACACATCAAGCATGTGCCTAAACAAAGAAAAAGTCATCAGCGAATGTGAAACAAATGATCTAGATTAGTAGCACTACCAGCAAATCCAAACCTCTTTCACCAATATAAGTTTTGATAGATCAATACAACATATCAGGATGCTTTCAATGCAAGTTTAATTATTATGTAAAAGTAAGAAAATCCTATTGCCTTTACCTGACGTTTTGATCTACTGAAGCAGAAACAAATTTTAAAAAAAAATGTATTACATTTTAAATTGCCTCAGTTTTTATTCATTTTTTTTTCTTCTTAGCAACAGTCATAGAATCGATCAGAAGAGACTTTTCTTCCTATAGACCCTCAGCATTTTATTTTCATCGAGATATCAATCTATGAAAAGAAAGCTAAAACATAAATGGAAAAGAAATTTTTCACTTCCAATTGAAAGTAACATTTCTGAACAGTCACTTTGATGAAAGAAGTGAGAAAAGGTTATGTGACAAAATTTACGATTAAGTATTAATTACAATAAAATTAGGAAGATTTTCTGGTATAGCCACCATTTGTGTCTATAAGTGAAAAAAATGAAGTCTTTTGGAATATTGAAGCTACACTACAATACGACAACTAGAATATGTTATGAATTTTGTGAATTTAAAATTAATGCATTCCTGGATAATGATAGTGCTTTAGGGAAATATTGTTGGTGTAATTCTATAACCGTCTAATTTCCAATTATTTCAGGACCGTATATTTATGTGAAAACTACAGAGAAACTTCATTGGCAATTTCAGTCAAAACCATAAAGTGATTCTACAAAAAACACACTTTATCTAAATACACATTTTAGATTATTCTTTACATATAATAATTGGTTAAGGCTTGTTGAATTTGAATAGTTAAGTGTTTTGACTTTCCTGAAAAAAATTATAAAATGAACTTAGACGGTTAGAGAGTTACACCGACGATATGCCACAAAATGATCAGGAAATTCCCTTCCCACATTTATTTCTGTTGTAAGTGCATCTTGCATGGGAATGTAGCACAATGTTTGAGTTTCTTTTACCCAAGAAAAGGGTTTTCACATGTGTACAGAAGTTTTCTTTTTAAATTCTTTTTTTTTTAAATTAAAAAATTCAGCAACAGGCAGTAAATGATTCCAATACATGTTAATAAAATTAATGTCATAAGGAAATAATTAGCCAATACGAGTTAAAGTAAAAGAAAAAATGAATGCAAAATTTCTTGTCACCAAGCATTACATGTTGTTTACAATGCTATGTGCATTTACATTAATATTTTCCAAAGCTTATACAGATCTTAAATTGTTTACTTCTTTCTTTTTTTCTATGTCTCCTATCATCAATCTTTCTATCTGCTTTGTAATGCTTCATAAACTTTATCCCCCATCACTTTATCAGGCTCTTCATTAAAAGTGATTCAACTTGTCAGTTTTCCTCAAAGGTTTCTAGAAACAGCTGTAGGAAAGTGAACATTTTCATTAAACTTTCTATGCTGAGCTTAAATGAATGATTAAACTCCTGTGGATGATTAAATGTGTAAAGTGAAATATGAACAGGAATAATTAATGTAATATAGTGGCACAGATTACCACCAAAAGAACTTATATTTAGAATATAATCATTGCAAAAGTATAAGAAAAAAAAAAACATATACAAATTAGAAATAGAAAAGTAAAAAGAATATATGTTCGTTTTTGTAAATAACATTACATAATAATAGAAGCTGGAATGAAGAGATTGAATGGAATGCTATCAAATTCAGCTGAATGTTTTGGAATGCATTTTTCTTGGTTATAAACCTTACTGCTAACAATAGACAACAGTTCTAAGAAGAAAAAATTGCCTTTTCTTGCGAGCAGTTATAAAGTCAACAACAGCAAATATCAAGATCAAGCTAGAAAGTACAAATAAAACAATAGCCTTTCCTATTCACTGAATGAATTATCTCAGCAGAAAAAAAATGGTTACTTATATACCAATGAGATTTTAATTTTAATGGAAATCGAAGATCCATTTTGTTTCTAAAAATGTTTATTTGCTTTTTTTCATTTCATGATTCATGCCTACCATATGAGTGCTAGTGCAGCTAGGCTAGCCAAACTTTGCATTAGGAGAAAGATACGCACCACCCCTCCCCACCCTTTAAAAAAAAGTTTTTAAAATGAAGAATTGCTATAAGATATGAATATTAGTCCATTAGTGACTACTCAATTCATTATTTTGCAATGGTGATCCAACATATGCACAAAAACTTTTAGAATAAGTCAAAATCAAAATCAAAAAGTGACTGCCTTTGAAAAAATAGCTTTCAGTTTAATCATAGCAAGTCATCTTTTTGAAAAGATAGTACAGGTCAAAACTTTTTCTCATAGCTGGAAAGTAACACAAGACGATCATTTTGTTGATATTACTTCTGCGAACAGGAATTAACTTTCAGAGACCCATTAACTCACTGAATACTGACTGAACTTTTTTGGCCTGCAATTCCCTGGGGACTGGGGTTTTAAGGACTTTTTTCAAAGTAATATATCTCTTTTGTTTAGAGCTCTTTTGACTTCATTTTCTGAATTTATTGCTGATGTTTGATTATAAATTTGATATTTGAAATCAAAAAGTAGTGTCTACATTATTTTAGTGTAAATGATGGTGAAAATCGACTTGAAAAAAATCTTCCTGGAAGAGCTCACAGATTCCATTCAACACTCATTAGTCTAAAGAGAACTATCTTGAAACCACATACTTTGTTAGGTTTTTTATGTTTGTATCTGTATCACTATCCTCCAATGGGGAAATATACTTCAAAATGAGTCATTTAAATTTTCAAGGCTGTTAAGATAATATTTCAGTTTCTTATGCATTGAAATGAGGCAGTGGTAATGAAATAAGACGACTGCTACTTTTATTTTTAAATGGCAGCACAGTGAGGACACACACTGATCTCCTAAACATGATACTACTATGGCAATTATTCATCAAAGGAGGGAATTGCGTATTTGCTCCTTTCATACTCAGCCACCAGTGGAGGAAAATCACACATATGTGAGAATCATATTCAGTGAGCTAAGGGTGAGAGACAGAACCTGAAGATAAAAATTGCTCTTCCAGAAACAGACATGACTCAAATTTGTCATGTCATAAAAAAGAATATGCTGTATGATACTTTAGAGTAATATGCACTTCAATAATATGAGGGGTAAACACTCAGGAGATTAAAAATGATGTATGATAATATGTGAAAGACACAGTACATTGAAATGACATTATGTAAATGCCTACATAGTTATATAGGTGTACATGCAATGAAGTACAAAAGTAATCATGATCAAACCAGATACTGTCATTACAGAAAGTGGGGGAGTGGAGGTATGAAACTCAAAGATTATTGCAATGTATACGAAGAGAGAGAAAAAACAATCCCTGATATTGACATGAATTTAACCCCTTTATCTATTGTGTCACTTTAAAAAAATTAAAATTAGATAATAAATTACAAGATGTCTCTGAAGCCCTAATAAACTTAGCCTCTGCTTTTGATTCTATGTCAAAACAAAACCCTGTTTAAACAAGAAACAAATAAATAAAATTGATATATATTATGAATATATTTCAAATTGCAATTTAAGTTTGAGAGAGCTCGAACTTCTGAGCGGAACTTTATTTACACAGCCATGTAACAGTGAAAGTGAAAGTGGAAGGTAATCACCCTGAAACGTTAATTGTAAAGTTTCGTAATCACAAATATGAAGATATAATTGAGTCAGTGTTGATGAATAAATGATTATATTTACACAAATGAAGATCAATTTTCATTACAAATAGCAATAAACAGAACAAAATTGAACATCATTTAATGTTATCACATTGTGTATAAGTATAAATATATATATATAAATATACCATTATATAATATACCTTTTTACAGATCATATCCTGATATGGTCTTACTGCATAAGATCTAGATATCAAAAAATATTATTTCATTTTGGAAGCACATACATAGTGTTTGTTGGCAACAGTGATAAATTTGTGAAACAAAAACAGAAATCAAGAACAGATTTTCTTATAATGGGTGAGACAGCATCAACATAAGTAAACACTTTTGGAGTGGAGGAAACAGAAGATGCTTAAACAGGAAAAAAGCAGAAGGGAAAAAGGCACGAAAAACAAAAGCTTTACCACATGGATGACTGTATTGTCTGTGTGATGCTTTCATGAGTATGATTAAGCAGAAAAGAAAATCAGGAATTCATTTCCATCAACAAATATTGCAGCTTCTGGTTTAGATATTTGAAAATTTCATCATACTATGATTGTTCACTCTGTGATGCCCAAATCATATCTATTTTTGCTTATTTTTCTTTCAATAGAGTATACATGTGCACATATAATATAAGGAAATGAATACAATGAAGAAGAAAAGAAATGCAGAAAAAAAACAAGATCCATGTCATCAGTCACAATAATTAGTTGTGTCCATTTGGAGTCCCTCTAAAATCCTGCCGTTTGCGGTGTCGGTTGATGACTTGCATATATTGTCCAATGAGATCAGATATGTCAGAGCCCTGAGAATCATGAAAGTTTGCATTATTTCCAGAATTATTTGCCAAGACATTCAAAAGTTGCATGTTTCATCAAAACACGTGCCTTAAGTTATGTCTGCTGTGGTTTTTTGAAACTAGATGTGTATCAAGAGGTGTATATGTATATAGTTAAACTTGATATATGTAAGACTTCAATGCTTGTAATCTCCCAGGACATACCCAATCCCCTTCAACTTACCCATCACCTGAGATGATTAGCATGGCTGCACACAATTACTAAAAATTAGATCTACAAATTAAATATTCAATACACATGACCTACTTAAATCAATGTTTGACAACCTAAAACATACCAAGTAAAAATAGTTTAGATGATTTACATAAAGATAATGAAATTAAAAGTCATATAAGATGATTGTAATAAGATGATTGATATGAGGGAGATATAATAATTTTTTTTTTTTATGATTACATAATATGTTGATCGGGGTTAAATGTAAGGTGAAATATGTGAGGAATTCTGTCTTTGGTTTGAGAGAGATGTCTTACCCGAATCCTAAAACCATCATTTGGAATGGTATCTGATTAAAATATGTGCCATCTTTGATTAAAGAAAGTCTGGATGGAGATTTGGTTATCATATCCTAGAGCACAAGATTTCCTTAATCTTATTTCTTGTCAAAAAAACACATTCACTTTCTCTAGATCTACTTGAAAGTATGATAACACAAATTGTGAAGCGATTAGATTCATGTATAAATTAGCCCCTTCTGTACGTGAATTTATGCTGGTGTGTAATAGACATATTACAGAAGGTTGGACATGTTCTGGGGGATGGAGACATGGCTCATATATGATATGGTTCACCCTATGTATGTACTTTCACCTTTTAAGAAATCATTTAAACATACATTATTCCCCATGGAAAGCATTGTAGTCTGACGTGCATTGTACTCTCTCTTACCAAGCCAGAGGCATGGATCCAAATCCAATTGATGCTGGCTTAAGAAAATTTGATTATTCAGATTTGCCTGCTCCCAAAATCTCTGAGCATCTAGTCCTATGGGAGAAAGACGATACACTCCTAGTCTTTTTTTGATGTTTACAATGTCTTTCTTTTCTCTCCCTACCACACCTCAGGCAGCCTAAGACTAAGATTTCATCAGGAAGGACACTCGCCAAAAATGTTATGCCGATTTTATACCAAAAGAAAAATAAACAACACAATTCCTGATAAAATGAATGAAAATATCCTCCCATTAGCACATATTGGAGTTGAAGGGGAGGTTTTGAATTGTATGAATAAATTATGTATTTTTATTGACTATTTACCTGATCAGTCTCTATCCTAAGGATTTGTTGAACCATCAGGTTTCCAAGTTTCATATCAAGATAATTGACATTGCTGTCACTGCGGTAACGACGGGTAGATAAGATCTCACTGAAGGGATGCTGCATAATAGTCTCATGGGTATCATAATGAAGGAAAGAGATTCCCTGATGGTTGACAGCCAAAAATGACTCCCCTCTGACATTTGGAATTCTCTGTAGAGTGAACAAAGTAAATTTAGAGCTGCCATAAAGACATAAAAGTCATTTTAAAAGCATTAGAACAAACCTGCATACAATATTTTGAGAAAACAAGCTATTGGGAGTTACATGTTACATGTTGCAATAAACATTAAATAGAATGTGAATTATCTTACTTTGAATAATATTTAGATCGCAATCCCCTATTGTCAGTTCAAATCAGCTACAATTTTCAAATTTGTATAGACAACTCATATTTTGAATTCTATTCATATTAAGATCCCAAATTGATCTGTTGCATTCAACTATGATTTATAGAATTTGTATATAGAACCCCCGATAAGAAAGTAGAAAACTCATTTTTGAAAACACTGTTCACACTGAGATCCCAAGTTGGTCCATTCCACTCAACCGCTATATATATGCAAACTCTGTACATAAAAATGCAGACAAGAAAATCAATGTAGCAGACTTTCATTTTTCAATATCATGTTCCTAGACTTGTTCTTATTCTTATTAAAATGCACTCACCCTTATTTTGAAGAATGTGGAACCAAACAGAGGCCATCTTCTAAGGATGTCTGGCAAAAATACAAACAAAACAGAACAAAACATCACAAACAGTACAGGACCCTGCCCCCAATCATTGAACAGGAACATTTGTCAAATCATCAAAATATCAGGCAGTTCCATTTCAAAACAAATTTACAATGTGGTCTTCCATTTTAAAAAAATCGTAATAGTTAATAAGATGTAGGAAAACCTATAAAGCTGAAAAGCACTTTATGTACAATTAATAGGGTAGGTAATTCCATGCATGGGAAGCTGGAAAATCTTATGTCTATTATTTAAATCTATAACTACCTTAGAAAAATATCATACACATATTTGCATAGAGAAAATAATTCCTCATTAGGGTAAACTGTACAGAAACATTCTGATACTCCTATAAATCCCAGCAAACGATGAATAAATAACTAAGAATTTTCTACTCTTAGTCTAGTGAGTAGGAGAAATGGTTTCATTAAAAAAATGATCCCAATACTGACCAACAAATTGAGCCTTGCTTTGGATGTTTGACATGGGACCCATTTCTGACAAATTCTCATGGATTCTATTCAACCACTGCTGTTGGCGTGCCTCGGGAGAATTTCGAACATTTGCAGGAACAAGAGCATTCAGGTCTTTCCTTTAAAAAAAAAAAAAAGAAGAGAGAAAAGCAAATTATTGTCAGTATCACTGATAAACATGAAGTATATATATACTGTGTACACCTTTTAAAAGCAGGCACATTCCTGAAAAGGCAAAGTGATATCCATTTCAATGATTTATATACACCAGTAAAAATTCAGCGAGGTAGTTTTAACAAAACGATGTCAATTTAAGAGTGGCAAATTGAACAGACGGAAAAAAGTTGTAATCTTCAAACAATGCAATGCCTTCTGGCACCATTGTGTAGTCCACCAGCTTTGTTCATTTCAAACTGAAAAAATTAAAGGTATAAAATAAACTATCAAAGACTGCCCAATCCTGATCTGCCACTGCAAATGGGTGCCAACATCAGCACAACTGCAAGAGAATTTGAGAATCCCCCAAAGAACCGCTATTTGTTAAAAAAGTAGCGGTAGATTTAATGAAATGGGTATTTCAAGGATGCAGATAGAAATGGTCCACCAAGAGCCCCCTCAAGTGAAGTAGATGGATGATGCTAGTGTTTTTTAAAGCTAGCTGATTTTTAATAGCATCTGTATGCGTTTGTTAACTACTATTTGCTTTTGGAATGTATGTTGTGCCATGTCGGCTGGTAGGTCATGGGCTCAGATGGCACTGGCATGCAGTCAGGTACATACTACAACAACATTATTTGGAGCATGGAGGCACGGTAGCATTAGGCATCCTAACCTTTGAGATGGAATATGTAGATTGTGGGAGTGCACTGACGAGTCACTCTTTGAAACTGAGTTTTAAGTTATCAATAATCACAAGCAGCAAATGAAAGAGAGAGAGAGAGAGAGAGAGAGAGAGAGAGAGACAGAGAGAGACAGAGAGAGACAGA
>JAOWAY010442676.1:0-13454 GCA_028565895.1 Goniobranchus geometricus | reverse complement strand
CTAGGTGGGTCGTGCATCCTGAAAGAGGATGGCATGACTGAGGTATTCGCTGTCATATCAACAATGCTAAATAAACAACCTGATATACAACCTTATCTTTAGGGGCCAGTATTATGGTTTTATATCATGACAGGGGCATTTTGAATGCTAGAAAGTAGCCATAAATGGTGGCCAGGGACAGAATCGAACTGCCGACACAGGGATTTTCAGTCCCCTGCTCTACCGACTGAGCTACCTGGCCTTATGGTGTGAAATTAGAAAAATCGCTATTAAACCGATCTACTCGCACTGCGTCAAGCTGTGTCTATTATTTAGGCGGAGTAAAATCATTCGGTTTTTCTGATCCCTCGCCAAAAAAATATTTCTCCATCTCCTCTTCTAAAAACTGCCTTGCTTTTGGTTCAATCGGGGTTAGCCGATACTCATTAATCAACATGGTTTGATGAGATAACCACATCTGCCATGCTTCTTTAGAAACCTGAGCGAATATCCGCTGACCCAATTCGCCCGGATAAGGCATGGTCGCAAGACCCTCTGCTTCTTTTTCTAGTTTAATACAATTGACCTTACGCCCCATGCAACACTGCCCTCTTATCGCTTGATAAATCATTCAACATAGATACAACTGGCGTGGGAAACCCAAGCTTCATATCGTCGCCTGGCAATACCCAAGCTTGTTTTTTTGGCTGGCTTAACCTGTCACAGTTGCCTGTTACCATAAAGTGTATCGGCGTTATTTTCAATTGGAAATGCGTAAAATGATGCCTGATGGGTTGGTACTGAACTTTTTGTATCATTCTACAACCATATCGCCCTAGTACTATCTTCACAAAAGATTCCTTATTTTTAAACTCAGGGAAACACCAGAGTCCTCCCCATACTCCGTTTGACGGACGCCGCTCTAGCAATACTCTTTTGGATGCATTTTCAATAATGGCAAACATTGCTTCCCGCAACGGGATTTTTGCCTTTTTTTTAGGTCTTGGTAGATCATGCTGTTTGTTCTGTTGCAAAGCGAGACAATGAAAGGCTAGAGGGCAGGATGTGCAATCTGGTTTTTTTCGCGTGCAAACGGTTGCGCCAAGATCCATGATAGCCTGGTTATAGTCAGCAAAAGCATCGGAGGGTGTATAGTCATCTGCATAAGACCATAGTTTTTTTTCTACCTCTTTTTGTCCAGGCCAGCGATCTATCGCGTGATAGCGACACAACACGCGCTTAACATTGCCGTCCAGTATAGGGTGGCGTTCATGTCCGGTTAAGGACAATATTGCTCCCGCGCTAGATCGACCAATGCCAGGCAATGCCATTAATCCATCAATCGACTGAGGTAATTGGCCTTTTAGGGTTGTTATGATGATTGTAGCTGCCTTATGCAAATGACGTGCTCGAACGTAGTATCCAAGCCCTGTCCAATAGTGCAGAACCTCGTCCTGGCTGGCCATAGCAAGCGACTGAATATGCGGGAAATGCTCTATAAATCGATTAAAATAGGGTATCACGGTTGTCACTTGAGTCTGTTGCAGCATAACCTCAGCAACCCAGACCCGATAGGGTGTTTTGTCGATTTGCCAAGGCAGGTCGTGCCGGCCGTGCTGATAAAACCAAGCGAGTACCCGTGCAGAGAACTGTCGACTTTGCATGTTAGCTAAAATAACTTATCCAGCAAGCCTTTGATGGCTTCATCGGCCGGCTTTGACGATTGCTGTTTTTGATGCTTTTTGTCAGCGGGCACATCATCTTTTTTATCAAGTAGCATATCTAGCGATAAACCAATCACTTGCTCAGCCAAATTATCCGCGCCATCTTTAAAAAAGAGATGGGAGATGGAATTTAAATCAGGCAAACAACGCTTATCCGCAAGTTTGCCTGTACAATGAATTACCAGATCATGGTCGCTACTGGTCTCAATGCCCGTTTTCTCATCAACCGATGCGATAAAGTCATATTGCCAAGTCATATCGTTCAAATCGAGCAGACTGCCTTTACCGTCAACGCGAAACCCGGGTGACAACAACAGCAGATCATCATTTTTGATAACGCCATCATCAATGTTTAGCGTAGCGGTCAGCGAATCAAATATAGTCGCTTTTCCAAGACTGACCTTCATGGGTTTTCTTAATTGACGCATACGCTTTATCTGGGACAGAAGACCGCCAACATCCATGCCCAAAATAGCCCCGTTATGAAAATCCATATGCCCCTTTCCGCCCGATGTACGGCGCAATTCGTCTAGGTTGTTACCGGTTGCATGGACTGATAAAGCGAAATTGCCAACACCGCTAACAATAGTCAATACATTTTGCATATTGATATTAAAAAAACCCGTATCTATGCTGAGTTTTGCTGGCTCATGGTTAACATTCAGATCGATGGTCGCTTGATAACGGCCGCCATAAAGCTCAGCGCTTACAGGGGCAATCTGGATATGGCCTTTTTTTGCTTTTATCGCCACCGCAACATCTTCCAGTATTGCGTTAGCGAGGCGCAATCGTCTTGCTTGTAATTCGCCTTGCATGTCTAGTGCCATAAGCATGTCGCGCGGGAATATGGTGTTATCAACATCAACTTTCGCTGTTATTGAATGTTTTTTGTCTTTAATTGGCAGGTAACGATCGAGATTCAATTGATCAATATCAATATCAAACCGGTATGCAGGCGCTGAAAAATTATCCAGCCTGATATTGCCTTTTACACGCGTGTCATCTAGCAAAACCAAAGCATTGACTGATAAGCCCTGTTTTGTCCAGGAAAAATCAGCCTGTTCTAGTGCGGCCTTATGCAAGACATACGGATCCTTTGTCGGAGGTAATGCTTGATTCAATAATGCCATCCACTCTTTTAGATTAAATGGCGCGATGTTTGCCCGACCAGTTAACTTTAGGTTATCGTCATAGCGCGCATCCAGACTACCTTCAATATCAACATTTAGTCCAGTGCCAACAATAGAAAAATGATTCAGCGCCATATGTTTTGCTTTTATATCTAGCATAGCATCAGTACTAACTATCAATTCCAGCTCAGTATCCTGGTGATGCTTACCAAAAAGAACTGATGCAAAAACGAATGGCTGCAGTTGCAAACGCTGCATACTCCCACTCAGCCCGACATCAAGGCGCATAGATTTTATTAAGCCAGTTAAATGATTCAGTCCTATCGCATTGAGTAATGTCGCGGGGTGTTGGCTGTTCATCCGAATACGACCTGCTATATTATCGTCTCCATGCCGGTTATGGCTTGCCATCTTCCCTGACAGCATCAGTCCCGGGGCACTGATGTCGAACACAGATATATCGATCTGATCGTCTCTAAAATCAATATGAAATTGTATATCAACATGAAACGCTCTATCTTTCGATTTAGAAAAGTGGTGAATGCGACTCGCTAAGTTGCGATCTTTTGCTGGCAGTATCGCTGCTACATTTAGAATTAAAGGAAGATCGCGCCCGTCTATTTTCAATGTGCCAGTCAATATTGGCTGATCAGTATGGAGTTGCCGGCCTGTTAGTGCCCCATCAACCATCATGCCGAGAGCGTCCATTGTTAGGTATTCGACTGCAAACAAACCCGCTTGCAAATTAACGTCAATTTCTGTTTCCAATCTGAATGATTTTGGCGCACGCTCGAGTTGCCAAACCAATGATTGAACCAACGCTTTATCACGATCAAGAAACGGCAACCAAAGCCTGAGCAAGATTGGTAAATCAGCACCAGTTGCGGTTATCGAGCCTTGTAATGACGGCATTGACGAAAAGGGATGTCGTGCGTGTATCTCTGCGTCGATCTGGCTATCAAATGCATTGATGGCTAACTGCTGGATAACAGTATTATGGCGCGCCAAATCCACCTCAAAACGCGTTTTTAGGTCAAGCTGCCTATGACTCAATTCTTTCAACTGACGGGTCAATGGTTTGATATCAGCTATACGGACAATCGGCAGTATATCCTCGCTTGTTATCATAAACTGACCTTTGATATCTGGCTGATCCATGCCAATCCCGTTAGCAAGAAGGCTGCCTGCTGCCTTGCTGTTAAAACCCGATAATGCAAACTCTGTCAGCGCAAAAGTGCCATCGCGCATATCGACTTTTATATTTGATGTGAGTTTGACTGACTCCCAATTCGCTATCTGCTCGCCTTTGATCTTTGATGCAAACTGCAGTTGTTGTAATAATAAAACACGACCATCATCTTCATATAAGACTGTTCCATTAAATTGGATCGCGGCAGATAATACTGGTTTAGAAGACGTGGCGACGAGGTTTCCCTGAATGCGCGTTGGCGTATCTGTGTTCAGCGCATCAACTATAATATTGAGATCACTGACCTGGTATCGCCTGTTTTGTTTATCATCCCGCCAATTGATAGTCGCGCCCCGAACATCAACACCGCCCACCATCAACGCTGTTGGCAAGCGAAGTCCGCTGATGGTTTTTGCCTCCGCGCCTTGCGCTTGCATCTGACTATCCTGATGATGTCCATCGTGTGTGTTTGTGGTGAGATGAACAGTTAGATCATGGATAACCAAGGTATCCATTTCCACTCTTTTCCTGAACAGCGGGATCAGTTTGACGCGGGCTTTTATTGTTTTTGCGTGGATCAAGGGTTGTTGGTCCAGGTCATTGATATGACCAAAGCTGATATCATCGACTTCCACCTCAAGCCACGGATAATAGCTCAAGTGCAGCGCCCCATTGATAAGCACATCACGACCGGTTTGTTTTTTTACTATGTTTGCAATGACACCTTTATAACTGTTTGGATCAATATAGGTGATGGCAGCAGCACATATGCAAAACAACAGAAATAGTAATACGCTACATCCAATTGTGATGTTGATAAAGCGTTTTACCATATGATAAGTCGTTATCACTCAAGTTCATCCCTGATACGTTTGATGGCTTGTTTCACTTGTGCCGGTGAAGTTGCACCAACATGCCTGCGTGCAGCAACCGATCCCTCTAATGTTAACACTTGAAATACGTCTTCCCTGATTAGATCGCTAAATTGTTGCAACTGCGCCAAGGTCAGTTCAGTCAATGCCTTGCCTTGTTTGAGGGCATATTGCACCACACGCCCTACCACTGCATACGCATCACGAAAAGCGAGGCCATTGTTGACCAGATAATCAGCTAGATCAGTGGCGGTGGGAAAACCTTGCGCTGCCGCCTGATATAAAGCCTCTTTGTTTAAAGTTATCGCAGACATCAAGCCGGCATAAGCCATAAGACACGCCTTCACTGTATTGACTGCATCAAACAGACTTTCCTTGTCTTCCTGGTTATCGCGATTGTAAGCTAGAGGCTGGCCTTTCATTATGGTGAGCAACGCCATTAAATCACCGTAAACACGCCCTGTTTTGCCACGCACCAATTCGGGTATATCGGGATTTTTCTTTTGTGGCATAATAGAAGATCCAGTACACCAGGTATCTGGAAGATCGACAAAACGGTTTGCCTCAGAACTCCATTGAATCAGTTCTTCCGAAAACCGCGATAAGTGCATCATAATGAGACTCGCGGCGGCACAAAATTCGATTGCAAAATCCCGATCACTCACCGCATCAAGAGAGTTATGACACAATCCATCAAACTTCAGCAATTTCGCCACATACATACGATCAATGGGGTAGCTCGTGCCAGCTAAAGCAGCAGCACCAAGCGGCAACTGATTAACCCGCCGATAACAATCTTTAAGTCGCGCCAAATCACGTTGCAACATCTCAACCCAAGCCAGCATATGATGTCCAAAGGTAACAGGTTGTGCTGCTTGCAGATGTGTTAATCCCGGCATAATGGTGGCCTCATTACGTTCAGCTAGCGCTAACAGAGACATCATCACATGGCGCAACAATTGACTGACTTGATCTATTTCATCGCGCAGATATAGTCTCAGATCGGTGGCTACCTGATCATTTCTTGAGCGTCCTGTGTGTAGTTTTTTGCCCATATCACCAATTTTATCAACCAGTGCTACTTCAATATTCATGTGCACATCTTCGAGTGAGACAGACCAGGAAAATTGGCCAGACTTAATTTCTGCATCTATTTGCTTGAGTGCTGAGATGATCTGCGTTGACTCTGACTGAGTTATCACGCCTACTTTTCTCAACATGCGTACATGCGCTATCGATCCTGCAATATCATGGTGCGCCAAGCATTGATCGTAAGACACGGACTCAGTGAACTGTTCAACAAACGCATCGGTGGTTACGTTTAATCTGCCGCTCCAGGGTTTTCTTGTATTAGTGGATGTCATTTTTTTTATTTAGTTGTATTGTTGCCTTAAAAAGCAGTATGACTCATTGATCACTCAATGCCGTATATTACCTATGCAAAATTCTGTCCGTCCTGACGCACCAGATTTCCTGCCGAATTTTTGTAGCGCGGATGCGCTGCTCGTCATTATCATCAGCGCGGAATTACTCGCGATTATATTAACCCTATCATCGTCTTTATCCGTACACAATATCGTATTAGAGCTGGCTATGAACTCATTATTCATACAGTGGATTGCACTGACTTGCGCTGCGTTATTGTGCATTTTCAAAAAACATATATCCGCTTTGCCCAATCCAATCGCTGCGGCGTTGTGTTTTTTATTAGTCATCTCAACGACCTGGATTATCGCTGAAGTGGCCTGGTTTTTTCTAGCTCCGCTCCCCGCGGCATTGCAGGATACATCCGACGCACACATACTATTTACCAGCCGATCACTCGCCATCGCTGCCATAGTCAGTGCCGTATTGTTGCGCTATCTGTATATTCAGCATCAATGGCGAAAAAATATCGAAACGATGACCAAGTCACAGCTTCAAGCCCTGCAAGCACGTATTCGACCACATTTTTTATTTAACTGCATGAATACGATTGCAAGCCTGATGCGCATATCTCCTGAAAGAGCAGAACAATCTATTGAAGACTTATCCGATCTGTTTCGTGCCAGCCTGCTTAAACCACAAACCTTGATTAAGGTATCAGACGAATTGGCCACTTGCAAAACCTACCTACGCATTGAGACGCACCGTCTTGGCCATCGTTTGCAGGTTGATTGGGACATTCATCGTCTATTATACCGCGCCCTGATACCACCGCTTAGCCTGCAGCCACTACTTGAAAATGCAGTTTATCATGGTATAGAAACACTGACTGATGGAGGAAAAATCACAATCAAGGGGAATTTGCAAGATAATCAAGCGGTCATTACCATTACTAATCCTTTACCCCAGAATAAACAATACAATACTTATCAAGGCAACCAACAAGCACAGGATAATATCCGCCAACGTCTCAACGTTCTGTTTGGTCAAAAAGGAAAATTAAACGTTCACACAAATGAAGAATATTATCAGATCACACTCATTACCCCCTATATATTACGAGACCCGACAGTAAATGATAAGGTCTAACAAAATAAACCAATCTTTAGGTATGCAAGAACGAGTCGAGCGACAGACTATCAAGCATCCATATACGCGCGATCTTTCGTGTCGCGCATTATATGATCTAGCAATACATCGACAACACATCAAACGGGGTCGTTTTTATTCCGTCGATAACCTAAAATATGCCTTTATCAGTTTGTATCGGGCAGGGTGCCATCAATCAATGATGCATACCAGATCATTCTGCTGACAGTATGCTCGCCCATCAATCCCTAAAACAGCGAGGGCATCTTGCCGTGATCATGCCTATGTTAATAACAGCATATAGTACTATTACCAGACTAGTTCGCATTATCCGCCAATGAATATACTCATCGTCGACGACGAGTGGCTAGCGCGTAAACGACTTTTAAACTTGATATACGAACTCTATCCCGATGCAATTGTCAATGAATCGGTCAACGGTGAGGATGCGCTAGAAAAACTGAATATATATAAACCAAGCGTTATACTCTCTGATATCCGTATGCCAGGAATGGATGGGCTAGAACTTGCAAGACATATACTAAAACTTAATCAACCGCCCGCCTTGGTATTTGTCACTGCGTATAAAGATCATGCTATTACTGCATTTGAGGCAAACGCCGTTGATTACTTATTAAAACCAATTCATAAGCCGCGATTACAACAGGCACTTGACAAAGCGTGTGTTTTGCATGCCTCGCAACTTGATCAACTGTCGCTAGATAAGTCGCTAAACAGAACTCATCTAAGCGCTACAATCAAAGACAGACTCCAGCTCATCGCTATCGAAAAAATATACTATTTGAAAGCAGATCAAAAATACGTGACTGTTGTCTGGTCAGATGGCGAAATTTTGATCAGCGAATCTTTGGTATCACTCGCTGCTGAATTCCCTGACCGCTTCATTAGAATTCATCGCAATACTTTAGTGGCAATACAATATATTGATAGCCTCTATAAAGATAAAACCGGGCAACACCGTATCAAGCTCAAACAGATACCCGTTGAGCTTGCCGTGAGTCGGCGCCACCTTGGTCGAGTAAAGTCAATGATGCGATAAAACAGCGAGTTCTCTGGCTGCTGCAACTAACGCAAGGCGCGCAATGACGCCATAAGTATAAAAACGATTTTGATGGCAATCTAAAGGCAGGTCTACCTCAGGAGAAGTACAACAATCATCAAATGCCAATGGTTCAAACTGCATACCAGGCGCGTTCAAATTCTGACTTGATGATCGTTTGGCATGCACACGATAAAAGCCACCGACCACTTGATGATCGAACATATAAACCACTGGTTCTGCGGTCATGCCTTCGTTACCCCATGTCTCATGGGTATAGACACCTTCTTGAATAATGACTTGCGTTACTTTTTGCCCTTCCTTCGTTGTTGACATTCGGGTTCGTTCCTTACGATTTAATTCAGCAATATGATCGGCTGTATGTATGGTCATAACACCCATACCATAAGTGCCTGCGTCGGCTTTGACCATAACAAAAGGGTCGCTATCAATTTTATACTCATCATATTTGGATCGTATGGCGCGAATGAGCGTATCGACATTGGTTGACAAACAATCAACGCCATCACGCCCCATAAAGTCAACCTCGCCACAATTTCGAAACATTGGATTGATGAGCCAAGGGTCAATGCCGATGAGGTTTGTGAATTCTTCAGCAACACCTTGATAAAAAGTAAAATGATCAGATTTTAAACGCGATGACCAGCCGAGTGCTAACGGCGGAGTGATGATTTGTTCAATATTAGCAAGCAAAGCAGGTTTGCCTGCTGAAAGATCATTGTTTAATAACACCAGGTCCGGGTCAAAACCTTGCGCCAAAACTCGATTTCCTTCCCGTTTAACTGGATACAGCATGATATGACGCGATGATGCTAGCCTCACTTCTAAAGGATCTTCCATGTTGTCCATCAGGCTGCCGAAGCGGACATCAAACCCGGCTTTTTCAATGATCGACTGCAAACTTGCAATATTCTCTAGATAAAATAAGTTACGGGTATGGTTTTCCGGAATAATCAAAATCTTGTCTATGGACGTTTCCATTTTATCAACCGCCATTTGCACGGCTTGTATACACAACGATTCAAAAGCTGGATTCAGGTTGTTAAAACCCGCCGGGAACAGATTGGTGTCTATTGGTGCTATCTTGTAGCCCGCGTTTCGAATATCAACAGAAGCGTAAAAAGGGGCTGGGGTAGTACGCCAAATATGCCTAAACCAAGCCTCAATACTCGTTTTTCTTTCAAGCAATATACGCTCTAACTGATAAAAAGGGTCGCTTAGTGCGGCCGTTAAATGCGGCACTGAATTTATCTTGGGCATACTTTAAGGTCGGATGAGTTATTTAAAAAGGCTTCCAATGGTAACACGACTTGCTGATGATGATAACGTGACGTCATATCAATAAAGTCGCGTAACATCGAGCACGCTTTTCTAAGCGTTATTCTAGTGGGTTTAAATAAATGAAACAAGAATATGTCAACAGACCTTGCCAACACGCAACACTTGTTTGCTAAATCAAGCATTCAAGGCAAAAAGATTTTAAAATGTAATACGACGACACAGTGATATGCCGATAAACCTGTACAACTGCAAGATTGCACAATACTGTAGACTTGCAATACAACACGGCATGCCAGAAAAATAACTGAACGGTTATAGTCATCACTATGACTTATCTTGCATGTTCTGATGTACTGTACAGAGGACGATGAAGGTAATGTGATTTCAGTCTGTCTTGAATAAAGCGCAAAGATAGCAAGATATGTGTTAGGAGCCTGTGCGTAGTGATTGTCTTTACAATGGTAGGCAACAAGCTCTAGCGAGGTGAAATGTCATTAAAAAAAATTCATGCTATGATTTTGTTCCGTTAGATTAAATAAACGCCTTGTCAATTAAGACTGACCTAAACAGGATACAGTGTTCACGCCTAACCCTGTCTCTAAATTTATAGCTATAAAAATAGATCATAAAAACTGCTAAAGATGCGATCAACACCTAGACCGCTTACTCTGATTATACTAGATGGCTGGGGTCATACTGACAATACTGTCTACAACGCTATATATTCAGCGCGTAAGCCATGCTGGGATAGACTATGGAATGCATACCCTCGTACTCTGATTAACGCCTCAGGTATTGATGTGGGTTTACCTGCAACACAAATGGGTAATTCAGAAGTGGGTCATATGAGCATAGGTTCCGGGCGTGTTGTTGACCAGGAATTTACGCGCATTAACAAAGCCATAGATGATGCTTCCTTCTACAGGAATGAGACATTGACATCAGCCTTTAATAAGGCAGCTGCAACAAATAAGGCGGTACACCTGCTCGGACTTTTATCTTCTGGCGGCGTACATAGCCATGAAGATCATATTTTTGCATTGCTGGAATTGGCAAAACAATGTCAAGTTAAAAAGCTCTATTTGCATGCCTTCCTTGATGGGCGTGACACTCTTCCTAAAAGTGCTGTCGAGTCTATCTATAAAACCCAGCTCAAAATGCAAAAAATCAATATCGGTCAATTTGCATCCATGATTGGACGCTACTACGCGATGGATAGAAACAAGCACTGGGACAGGACGCAACTCGCCTATGACTTAATCAGTCAAGGGCAGTCAGACTACCGATACACTGACCCGTTCATTGCGGTAGATAAAGCATATGCAAGGGGCGAAACTGATGAATTTATCAGACCCACGGCTATTGCCCAACCAGAAGCACCTCCAGTGATGATAAAAGATGGTGATGTGGTCGTGTTCGCCAATTATCGCGCTGATCGGGCTAGGCAGTTGGCAAGAGCATTTACCAAACCTGCGTTTCAATCCTTTCAACGGAAGCGACGGCCTAAATTATCGGCGTTTATCAGCCTGACATCTTACAAGGCTGATTATGAATTTCCAGTCGCCTTTCCGCCGACCAGGCTAAGCAATGTATTTGGAGAATACATTGCAAGTCTTGGATTAAAACAATTACGTATCGCTGAAACGGAAAAATATGCACACGTTACTTTTTTCTTCAATGGTGGCGAAGAACGCGTTTTTGATGGAGAGGACCGTATTTTAGTCCCATCCTTGCATGTCTCAACTTATGATAAACAGCCAGAAATGAGTGCTTTCGAGGTTAAAGATCAACTGATCGCGTCCATCAACAGCGACCAATATGATGCGATTATCTGTAATTTTGCCAACGCTGATATGGTCGGTCACACGGGTAACTTTAAAGCAACGATAACAGCAATCGAAACGATAGATCAGTGTCTAGGCGAGATTGTCCGTGCGAGCCAAGCAAAAGGAGGAGAGATTATTATCACAGCAGATCATGGTAACGCTGAACAATTACGTACTTACACAACAGAAAAAATCAAATCACAACCACATACGTCCCACACCAATAACCTGGTTCCCCTGATCTATATAGGCAGAGCGGCTGAATGCTTGCCTGGTGTTGGCTCACTATCTGATATTGCGCCATCTATGTTATCTATCATGGGTATTCCCAAACCAGAAGAAATGACGGGCAAGTCATTAATCCGACTACTCAATACAGCTTCGCCATGCAATCACTGATGGTGAATAATGGAAAATTTATGGTATTATTGACGCTATTATGTGTACCCGCCTTGACTGTCAGCGCCGACAAAAGCACAGAGCTTGCTGAGTTAAAAAATCAAATCAAAGAGGTCAAAACTGAAATTGATCGCGCGCAACAAAAGGTAGGAAAATTATACAAAGAGTTAGAAGTCGATGAAAAAAAAATAGCGGATACATACACTCAGCTACACGTCGTAGAATACAACATCTCTGCAAAAAGAGCAGAGATTGTTCAGCTTGAAGCCACACAAAATACATACCAAAGCAAATTATCCTTGGAAAAGGAAAAACTATCCCAGCAAATTCGTGTCGCCTACCAGACAGGTAAAAATGATTATATCAAACTGGTCTTAAATCAGGAAAATATTGCTTTAATAGGACGCATGCTTGCCTATTACAATTACTATCATCTGGCTCAAACAAAATATATCAATACACTAAAAAAAACCCTTGCTGAATTAACAACAATCCAATCTTCAATTCAATCGGAAACAAAAAAACTGGAAATATTACGATCTATCCAAGAAAAAAAAATATCAGAGTTGCAAAAACACCGCACCAGTCGCAATGCCACGATAGATCGCTTAGAGGAATATATTAAAACACAAGGACTCAAACTAGATAGTATGGAAGAACATGAGCGCGAACTGAAAAAGCTCATTGCCAATTTAAGTCAAAAAAAAACCAGTGTGCCTGACCCTTATACGAGCATACCCGAGTTTAATCGCCTGAAAGGTCAGCTAATATGGCCTGTCGACGGGAAACTACTCACCCAATTTGGACAGATACAAAAAGGAAGTCATCTAAAACGTCAAGGTGTCTTGCTAGGCGCTAAAGCAAATACTAAAGTTAAATCAATTAGCGCTGGGAAGGTGATATTTGCAGACTGGTTTAGAAGTCTCGGACTACTCATCATCATTGATCATGGCGACGACTATATGAGCATTTATGGTCATAACCAAAATTTACTGAAAAATAGTGGTGATTGGGTAGCTGCTGGCGAGCACATTGCCACTGTAGGCAACAGTGGTGGCCAGAAAAATATTGGCTTGTATTTTGAAATACGCAAAGGTACAAAGCCGCTCAATCCTGTACTTTGGTGCAAAAAAATAAATAACTGAATCAGGCTGATCGCATGATAGCTGGAATATGTAGAGCAGCAAAAAGAGATCTAACAAGATAAAGACCCGAATTTTCATGTTTTGTCAGAGCCAGATTTTGGTAATAGCGCACCATTTTTAAGAAGTTTGTCGCAGTTGATAGCAGACTTCATTCACGGCAATCCCCCGATCAATCCCCGCCTTACCCGTAACATCCATAATCACGATCAATTTCTTAACCCGCTATTTGTCTGGAATTATAAACAACCCACTCCAAAAGCATATCTACCAAACAAATAAAATCATCATGCCTGATTATCATGCAAGGTGAAACC
>JAOWAY010442565.1:0-13455 GCA_028565895.1 Goniobranchus geometricus | reverse complement strand
ATTTTTTCACAAAGCATTTAATCACTGTTTTGATCCCCAAATGATATGCTTCAGACTTTAATCCACAAAGGATATGCCTTAGGCTTTAATCCACAAAGGATATGCTTCAGACTTAAGTCCCCAAAGGATGTGCTTTAGGCTTTAATCTCCAAAGGATGTGCTTTAGGCTTGAATCCCGAAAGGATATACTTTAGGCTTTACACCTCAAAATATATTGCTTTAGGCTTTAATCCCCAAAGGTTATGCTTTAGGCTTTAATCCCCAAAGGATATGTTTTAGGCTTTACACCTCAAAATATACTGCTATAGGCTTTAATCCCCCAAGATTATGCTTTAGGCTTTAATCCCCAAAGGTTATGCTTTAAGCTTTAATCCCCAAAGGATATGTATATTGCTATAGGCTTTAATCCCCAAAGATTATGCTTTAGGTTTTAGTCCCCAAAGGATATGCTTTAAGCTTTAATGCCGAAAGGATAATATGGTTTAGGCTTTAATCCTTAGGACATGCTTTAGGCTTTAAACTCCAAAGGATGTGCTTTAGGCTTTATTCTACAAAGGATGTGCTTTAGACTTTTATCTCCCAATGATGTGCTTTAGGCTTTAAGCCCCAAAGGATATGCTTTAGGCTTTAATTCCCAAAGGTTATGCTTTAGGCTTTAATCCCCAAAGGAGATAAATATACTCTTTGCTTCAATCTCCACAGAATGTACTCTATGCTTTAACCTCAAGAGGAGATACCCTATACTTCAATCCTCAAGGGATGTTCTCTAGGCTTTAATCCCCAAAGGATAATAAATATACCCTAGGCCTTAATCTCCAATGGCTGTATTCAAGGCTTTGATCCTTAAAGGATATACTCTAGGCTAATGCACTGTCGGCTTTAATCATCAAAGGAAATATTCTAGACCTTATTCCAAAAAAGAAACGCTATGCCTTAATTTCCAAAGGTTGTAATCGAGGCCTTAATCTGCAACGGCTGTTCCCTAGGCTTTACTTCTCATAGGATTTACTTCAGATTTGAATCCCCAAAGGATATATTTGTGGCTGCAATCCCCAAAGGATGTATTTGTGGCTTTAATCCCCAACCGATGTATTTGTGCCTTAAATCCTCAAAGGATGTATTTGTGGCTTTAATCCCCAAAGGATGTATTTGTGGCTTTAACTTTAATCCTCAAAGGATGTATTTGTGGCCTTAATCCCCCAAAGGATGTATTTGTGGCTTTAATCCCCAAAAGATGTATTTGTGGCTTTAATCCCCCACAGAATGCATTTGTGGCTTTAATCCCCAAAGGATATATTTGTGGCTTTAATCCCCAAAGGATGTATTTGTGGTTTTAATCCCCCAAAGGATGTATTTGTGGCTTTATCCTCAAAGGATGTATTTGTGGCTTTAATCTCCATAGGATGTATTTGTTGCTTTAATCCCCAAAGGATGTATTTGTGGCTTTAATCCTCAAAGAATGTGTTTGTGGCTTTAATCCCCCAAAGGATGTATTTGTGGCTTTAATCCTCAAAGGATGTATATGTGGCTTTAACCCCCAAAGGATGCATTGTAAGCTCATATCCCCACGGGATGTTCTCAGCATATCATCATCATCATTATTATCATCATCATCATCATTATCATCGGTGACCATGGATTTCCGCTCAATCCTGTCGTCTGCTGTTCTTTCTAAGTCCATGGTGACCAAATCTCCGCCTCTGCAATAGCTGTTGATGGTATGAACATGGGTCGAAGTCTGTCTTCCTCGTTGTCTTTTTCCTTCTAGGCCTATCTTACTGGTCACCACAGTTGTCTCAATTCCACCCGTTCTGATTGGTGTGCCCAAGGAACGCCAGTTGCCATTTTCGGATGGCCTTCATGAGGCATGCTTCTTCTAATGTGTGGCAGCGTGGCGGTGGGGTGAAGGCGTTAGGCTTGTAACCGCAAGGTACCAAGTTCGAAGCCGGGCCGCGCCGTGGCGCTGATTAGTCCTTGGAGAAGATTATTTACACACATTTTCCTCACCCCCTCAGGTGTTATAGAGTACCCGATCATATGCAGAGGAGGATCTTGTCAGTATGCTAGAGCAAGTGCGCTTGTAAAATGGCTGCATCATACTCCACAAGGAGTTGAGAAGGTATTTGGTTGGAAAAGGCCTGTCGCGAAAAACGTGTACAGCGCTTCGAGCACATAGTGGATTTAGCGCTATATAAATGTTCAGATTTGATAGGATAACGGCAATAAACATTAACCGATAGGTATGTACGCAGATGACAGGGACTAATATATGAAAGTCGTCCTCAGTAAATGAATGAAATATTGCGGAAAATTGAGAGACGTCCAGAATCCGTGTGTGTAGGGTGTATGAGTTTGTCGTACGTAAGAGAGAGAGAGAGAGAGAGAGAGAGAGAGAGAGAGAGAGATAACAGATCGAGTTTTAGATATATCTAGATCTAAATATGCCTGGACGCTACGCCAAAGTTAGATGGAATACACAAAATAAAGCAACAAAACCAAAACAATAAAAATAACACACATAATTAACAACAATCAAAATCCATAGCCTTTATGAAACTGATACTAGATTTATCTCGATTCTAGACCTAGATCTAGATTTCTTCATATCTAGATCTTCTAGATTCTAGATAAAATCATCATCATCAAGTACCGAGTCTGAGACAGACATTGGCGACCATGACACGCGATTCCTAATAGTAGGTTTAGAAATCTACTTTTTCTGACATAGAATGTAGATCTCTCTGAATCTAAACCTAGATTAGATCTAGATATCTAGATCTACATTCTATAATATAGACTATATTATAAAGAAGATATTTAGATCTTGAATCTAAATCGACGCAAAATATTACAGAAAAATACAACTCACATGATGAGGCGTCTTGAATAAAGTCCATTCATAAAAAAAGGAAAACACAAGTGATCTTGAAGAAATTTAAAAGTTCATCATGACAATAATGTGTGCCCGGCAACTCCTGATCTGCATGAAATTCATCCGTCATTTCTGAGGCAAGCCACAGGGCTTTGGGATAGTCTGAAAGCCGTTATTCTTGCACATGAGTCCACTACGAAAACAAGTAACTTCGAATGGCATCTCTAGGCTAAATAAAAGTCCATTCATGCCATAGGCCTACAAGCCTACGAACTTTCACATCAGCTACCACCAACATGAACCGCGCAGCCCGCTGGTGTGTGTGCCCAGTCAGTGGGGGCAAGTGTCATCAGACTGTCAGTGTCAGTCATCATAAGCCACGCCTCCTTTCCTGACCCGGAAGTTATCACAAAACACGGGTGGTCGGTTTGTTTTCATTCGAGAATTTGCTTTTCAAAATTCATTTGACCGAATCAAAAATTCTTCGCTTAGAATCTTCAGTTAACCTTGACGTGGATGGATTTCATAACTACACATACTAAAAAAAACCCAACTATTATATAATACGGAACTGTTCCTCTGTTTGTATGAGTTTGGAATGTTCATTCGCCGGCTGTTCTTCTCATCGTACGCTTGAAGTTATTCGGTGTCAGATCAGGACAACACATTTGCGCATGCGTTGTGACATCCAAATATTTTGGCATCGAGACGCCATACTTTTTGTACGGTTCATCAATGAGTTCACAGTGTTTCTTAGAAAGAAAAATGCTGTGGATGCCTGTTAGCATCTGAGAAGTACTGAAACATAACAGTATTAGTTTAACTAGCGCTGCTTTTCTTGGCAGCTCATATAGGAAGAGTTGAAAGTTCTTTTAAAGTAAGAACTCAAAATTTTTTCTAACATTGCCTCAATGGGTAACCATCCCCAATGATTACAAACCCCTGTAAAAACCACATTGGAATTTCATACTTCAAACTTTGTTTACATTTTCATGTAGATCCATGCTATCAGCTGTTAGCCGTTATCGTGGCAGGATTTTCGTTTGTTGTCTGCTAGCACTCTTAAACGATCTTGTTTCTCTTTAGCTCTTTCATTGTATTTATTCATAAAGAATGTGTAAAATTAATTGAGTAAAAAGGCTTGCCATTTCCACCGAATTCCCCTCCACATATATTAGACTTTTAGATTAGAATGTCTAATAGAAGCTAGATTGAGATCTCGATCTAGATTTAGATGTCTAAATCGAGGCTAGTAAGTACTAGAGGTCTAGATCTAGATCTATAGATCTAGATATCTAGTAGGTTCGGGATTTATAGATGTAGATCTAGATATCTAGAGATCAAGACGTGTCAAGATCTAATCTTAATCTGACCACAGCCTTCTCTGACTATAGAGAAGGCTGTGATCTGACGTTCACTTAGGGTTGCCTAAAGCACAATGAAAAATAAGCTCGTTGGCTAACATGAAAATTATGATTCTTTACCGTGTGCCTGTGCTCTCGAGAAGTACAGTACAAATTTGATTATTCTGCCATGCCCCACTCTGGGCATCAATTCAATCACAAATGCAGGTTTTGCCTTTATAGTAGGGAAGATGCCCGAAGAGAGGTACCTGGATCTCAATGAATCTAATAGTCTACTTATTTGCAGACTTGGCAACCAGTATGGATTGTGTATTTGTATGCGCACATGCATAGAAAATATGCATCAGAGGGATGAAATATGTATCTTTCACTTTTCTCTAATGCATGTGTTTTTCTTTCGATGCCACCTGAAAACTCGGTCCAAGTCCTATTCCAGCTATGGATGCCGCTACTAGGCAAATGTTTCTAAAGAGAATAACGAGTCCTGGTTTGCACGCTTTTTTCATCTTTTGACTTTGGACATTGAGGACTATTTACAATGATTCCTGTGTTCGAATTTTCTAAGTAGATGTCAGCTTAGTGTTAGTTATTGCCTTGCAATGGACCTTGCTTCCAATTAGAGCTTTTTTTTTTTCCTGAGAGCATTTTAGTAGGCTTATTGAGAGAGTTCAGTAAATCTCAGACTAGCACCATTTTTATTCAGGTAGTCAGGGATGCCTCATGAGCTTTTGTTATCTTCCTGTCAAACCAGTTTTTGTATATATATCTTTCTTTGTTTGCATTTTAACAAGTTCAAATATTTTATCTGTGTGCCTTCTTTTTGTCCTCAGCCTACTTTTTTTCTTTTATTTCCCTTCTTTTGTTGATCAGATCCCATGTCCTATTTGACATCCACTGCTGAGTTTTTCTGCCCAGTCTTAGCCCAACAGCATTCTCCGCTGCTGTTCTTACAATATTTGATTTTTGATGTCCTTTTTCTCACCTGATTGTAATTTTGGCTTATTCTAAATGTCATTTTGATATTGTTATTTGATCTTCTTTGTTCATTAGATTTCAGCATCTAAGGGTCACTGGTGGGTTTTCATGGTTTTATCTATTTAAATTTCAATTAAATCTTACCATTTGATCGCTTATGATCTGAACCTTTATTGTAACTTATAACAAGAGTTTTGTTTGGTTGTTTCGGGACTTTTCAGTTTGTCAGGGCGCACATTTCTTAAATTTAGATTTTTGCGTGTGGACCCTGAAATCTTGCTCTCATGATCCTGTTTGACACAGGCTCCCATGATAACAAATGACAATTTCTTTTGTTCATTACACATTTCACTGTTTTGATTTTTGTCTGTTTATGTAGCAGTTGAGTTTTTACTCGAAGGAGTCGTTAACCCCTTGAGGAATGCATTTCCATTGCATTGGTTGTTGTTCTGGGTTGAATTCTGGGATATTTCATTTTCATTTGTTTCTGTTTGTGTATTGACACTCACCTTCCTACCTTCTTTCTTTCCTCTTTTTGTCTTTGTTGAGGGGAATATATTTAGCGCTTTCAGCTTGTCTAATGTTTATGTTGGTAGCGTATTTTTAACACAGTGACAAGGGATCGCTTATAAATGTCATTTATTTTGATAAGAGCTGATGTGTGATTACTTTTCATGTAGTTAGACAGTTGTACAATGATTTAAAATCGAGTTTAAAATGTTTAAATACTGGCTCCGAAAAATAAAATTCCATAGTAAAACTACATCACATAAAAGCATGTAAAATTCTCATAATCAATACGAAATATAATCTAGTAAAAATCAAAACGGCATACTTCCAGAGCTAGGCACACATAAACTGTTTGTGCATTAGGAAGGGACTTTTTCCAAGATTAAGTTCATATACATCATATTCACATGCGACCATTCATTATATTTGGTTGTGATATCATTAGTGTATGGTGGTGTCCTGTCTATGAGGTGACACCTAATGAGCAACAAAAGGTTAGGTAAGGTAGCACAGTAAACAAAACAAAACATCTAACATGGTAGACAATCACTAAAAAGCATTGTATGCATTTGGAACACAATTGTAAATCAGTCATCATTAGAAGATGACAAAGGAGGGACTTTGGGAGATGGCATATGAACTTAACTGAGACTGATTTAGCAAAGTTGGAAGAAAGCCTGTATCAGTTGAGAATATCAATTGGATGAGATTGTCTTTTGAAGGTGAACCATGACAATCGTTAACAACAATGGCAAGCAGCTTACCTGGTTCAATACGCCAGTCAGAGACATTAATCACCTAAAAGAAAATATTCATGAAGCTGTGGACTATGTAACGAGGGAGATGCTTTGAAACATTTAGCATTAGCAGTGAGAGCTGTTATGTGAAAATGTAGGTGTTCATGAAGTCTGCAGTAAAAGACGTCATGAATGCAGAGACTCAGAAATGGTGTCACACAAATTTCAGATACATTTCTGATAATACGCCGCAAAAAATTGTTTTTATCATATTTAACTTTTAGTTTTTCAAATGATTTATCGGCGAATGAAAAAAAAACAACCCACCCCGTATAACCTTTTACGAACAAGAAATTCCACATTGAGGATATTTTAAAATATTAAGAGAGGTTATATTTACTATCCATTTGAACAGCCCCTATGTCAAGTTACCAGTATCATTTTCTTTGAGAGAATTCTGTCTCTGTGGAATAATTCCAGCAAAGCAGGTGTTCCGATTGAGTGGCATTCTTATCGACTGATTTACTCTGTCTTTGTTTTTGTATGAAAGTTATCCCTTTTTAAAAGAATCGTTACATTTTTATGATGATTTTGACACCCCAGACATAATGATGATTTTCTACATATTGAATCATGTTTCCTTGTTCAATTTTTTTTCACTCTTATCATTCTTAAAAGCTGAAATAGTTTCATAAAATTATCCAACTCTTTCCTTTCACAGAATGAATATTGTAGATACTAGTCATCACATTTGCCTGATCTGCAACCAAACAGTGATTGGATTACTTCAGTATGTCGAACATTTCAAATCCCATGCAACTCCTCAAGAATGCCATTTGGTTGAACAGAAAGTCGACCCCTTTGTGGTCAATGACATTAAAACTAATATCCTGTCTGCCCAAAGAAAAGATTCAAATGATACAACAGAATGCAGAGATGCAAAACAATCTCCCTCTCATTCTTCTCGTCGTTCATCCTCTCAGGTCAATGAGACCAGCATTTTTAATAGCGACCCTTCTTCTTTGTCAGAATTTAATGGGGATTTCCCAGATCCCGACCTTGATGCTGATGCCTTTTTGTCACCCAAGCATTGTCCTGATTTTTTCCAGTCCTTGGAACTGAAGAGCACTAATGAGGAAGTAAGGCCTAAGCCCAAAATCAAAGCAGTGCAAAGGTTGTCCATACTGGAAGATGACTTACATGCTGAATCTTTACTTCCAATAACCACTATTCTGAGTAATCTTGATTTTAGCAGTGATGATGAAAGTGTCAAGGAGTTAAGAGAATATTGTGAGGGAGGAGATGGGATGGGGTCATGGAGTGACGAGGAAGATCCAGTTTCTTCCAGACATCCTCCAAGTGGTCATACAGGAGGCAAATGGAAACCAGGAGAAGGTCCTAAACGAAAAATGGCAATTGCTGGGAAATGGAGGCCAAGGCAACGCCCTGGGCCAGCCTGTCGTAAGAAGATTATGAAGAAAAGTGGAAAAGCAAGGGGTCAAAGAGCTGATAAAGGAAAAGTCTTTCATTGCAATGTGTGTAATACTCACTTTGATGACCGGACATCCTTCTCTTTGCACTTCAGTCAAGATGTTCATGTAGGGCTTGTAGCAAAAAAAAGGCAGGATAAAATTTCTGCTTCATGTGTCGAAGATAAGTCTGCTGAAACAGATGGTAATTCCTTGATTCAAAAATGGACGGAACACAGCACTGAAAACCAGCCTATGGGACAGCTCAATCTTCAATCTTCAGTTCATCAAAGTCCACACATTGTGCAGCCAAGAGATATGGGGAGCTTGACTCAGTCTCAAGATAACAATAACATTATGCATTCAACTTTTTCAGTTTCTTCAGATTTGCACAATGAACCCTCGATGGAGCAGCCTGTGACTCTGACAGGGAAGAAATCCACCGACAATTATCATTGTTCTGTTAGTATTATTATATGTTCTTCACTTAAATATGGATAATTAAATACAATAATAATTTTGACTACATAACTCCAAAATAAAAGAAAAAACAAAACAATCTTAAAAGTATTTTTTAATCTCCACTCACGAGGATAAGACAAAAAAAGAAATGAGACAGAAAGAAATAGTAGAATTGAGACCTTCTATCTTTAATTATGATAGTGTGATTCCTCTTTCTGTTTATTGCAATATCAGTATTCCTGTTTTCAATCGCGATAGCTTAATTTGCTTAGGTTTGCATGGATTCGCATTGCTGCAGCACTTAGCCAGAAGAGAATTTCTTTTCCCGTCCCACCCCTATATGCATTAGAGCAGGCACTTATACCACTGATAACCTGCAAACTTTCCTGGCATTACATTTGAGTAAATGGAATATGAGAAAAGTAATGAAAAATTGCATGCAGGTTTAGATCAGCAGGTCTTTTTCCAATTTTTAATGAATTAGATCAAACTACGCTCTATCAATAATGTCATGGTATCCCACCCTAAGTGTGTGCCCCAAAGTAGCCTACAACATTGACAATCAAGAAAATGAATTCTGCACAAAATGGTCATGGAAACAGGTTCCGAATTCATTTAAGAAATTTGTGCATTAACATTGTTAAAGAAAGAGTGGCACTTCCTCCAAGTCTTAGGTTCTAAGAGGACTTAATTTTAAAAATCATAATACATTAGCATTGATACTCACACTACCATAATTTTAGTTAAATTCAGCTAGTAATGTGAAGAGTGTATGATTTTGACTTAAGCTGTTCAAGGTCTAGTGATGCTTGGGATAGTAGGACCCTCATGTCTGCTTGACATTAAGTCGATTTTGCAACTTCCTGGTGATATTTATGAGCACCAGGAACGTTGCCTCACACTCATAGGCGGTTACAAACAGAATCAGTGTCTTCAATGCAATTTTCGCCACATCTGGATAAGTTAAGCAATTTTTATCCAAACCCTGGTTGGCTGGCATGTCTGCAAAAATGTTGCCCTGTGGCACCGTTATTTGCAACATCAATTAATTGTTCTTGAGTGAAGGTACAATTTGAAGTGATATCCTTTACTTGCAGGGTGAAAGGTTTTGTAATTATTATATCTGATGGGATCAAACTTGGTGACGGAAGGGAGATGCTAAGTGATCTCAGTCTTCAAAATGGTGACGGGAGACCTCATGACGTTGAGGTTGTCAGCATCATTCCTTTTTCATTGATGAATGCATTGAGATGAGGGAACTGAGCAAAATATTTACTAGTCAAGCTTCGTGATGCATGCTGTCATCTTGTCTTCTCAGTGAATGACGTTGGCTTCTTGACCTAAAGTGATAGGATGACTAAATTGACCATTTCAAAAATATCCAGGAGCAGAGTTAAGTCAGTGAGGAATCTTTCATCGATGAATTTCACACAAAGGATGATATGCGTTGGTACAGAATGAAAACTCTTTTCAGAACCCTGTCTTTTGAAAGCCATCTGACATTCGATTGTTGTATAAGTGTTTCAAAATCAGTATCATTCTCGTGGCACAATTCAGCAAACAGATGAGCGTTGAGAGCATGCTTTGTGTAGATGATTAACTTTTTGAAGGTTTAAGGCATCATCTCACCATCGGAGCCTGGCAGTCAGTCGTGTAGTGAGCCACAATGACATCCAGTGACTGTTCTTTAACCAAAGTTTGGGACCCTGAACAGCATCCCAACATGGCTAGAGTTTCATCAGTACAAACATCTACAAGATTTGTCAAGTAAACACTGTTTGTCTTTAAAAAAGTTATTAAGTTAAAATGGCCTTGGCTCAGACGCACTTTGCACACAGGATCTTTATGGGTGGTTCCATAGGCCTCAAACTCTAACAATACTCATCTTAATCAAAATTTGTCAATCTTATCTGATCACGGCGGCTCCCAAGAAAAAAACAATGATTCAGATCTAGTAACTTGTAAATTATATGTATATGCGCCTTATAATTTTTTAACAAGTAAGCAGATCATCAATCAGAATGGGTGGCACACCTGCGCTATTTGTTTCCACATAGCAGCATCAGTGTTTGATATTAAGTTGTTACCACTTTATTATAATGGGCATACCAATCAAAGCATGTAATCACACAAATCTCTGTTCCGTGACTTAGTGGAGAAAAATTCTGAAAATTTAGAATATTATTGAACTGATTCAGAACTAAAAATGAAGGTATTTCATAGGCCATTGGCTTCTTAGAGCTACAAAACAGATGGAACGACCTTTTGAGGTTATTCCTATGATATTCATTTCCTTTCTCTCTCAAAAGATTGAAGGTGTGGAGATTGACCCAAGCTTGTTCAAAGTGTATACTAAATGTGGTCCTCTTAACAACATTCATTTAGTTAAGACCAAAGATGCCATTCAAAGATATGCTTTGTCAGCCCCTGACTGATATTGTATTGTGTTCTCATCTTTTTTCTTCTTCCTTACACAAACATTCATCATAATAAAAAATTCTCTCTTTCAGGTTTGTGACTTGTACTTTAGCAATGATGTTGTGTACAAGTCTCACTGCGAGACAAAGGTTCACAAGGAGGGACTTCTGAAACAAGGGTTCATGGAATTTCGGAGTGGACATGGAAATATTATTCGAGTTGACATTCGCAGTGAAAGTGTTTACATTGACAAGGCGGAGCCTCAGGAGATGGATAAGGAACATGTTAGGTAAACTTTTTGCTCTCTGTACTATTTTAAACAAGGGATGGTTTGGTAATAGTTTGTCTTGCATTTTTTAACAGGGCTTGGCATAATATCTTTAAAAAAATGATAATCTACACCTTAAATTAAGCAGGCTGTTGCTGTTTTATTGTAGTCATCTCTTCCTCAGCCCAGTGCCCAGCTGATTATCTGCATTTTTTTTTGTAATTATTGAGACTAAATACTTCGATCTTGGGTGTACTGCTTCAAGTAATCAATTCTGTGATTTTGTTTGCAACTTTGATTTTGATTTTTACAATTGTAAAGAGCTGTGATCTTGGTGCTATGAATTAAAATGAGCATCTTGGTAAATTACAAATGTTTCCTTGGCTTTGTACTCAAGACCATAGTATTTACTTTTTTTATAATAAATATTTTCACTGAAAGGCTTGTCTGTCACCCTTTCTAGTTCATATGAAAAATCTCGATATGTTGCGCTTACTCCTGATATCCCTAGGGGGATGATGAATTCCCCAAATGACTGCTAAATAGGAACAAATTATTTTATGCCCAGTATCTCAGGAATTTTACAAATAGATCTGTATTTGCATACTTTGCTTATCATTTAAGACGCACCAAACAAAAGCTTGTAAATTCGATGGAGAACAGCTTGCATTAAGTATTGAAGCAGTTTGTCATTAATACATCATTTGCATATATTGTAAAATCAAGCATAAAAGCCAATATCCGCACATTGGCTATGAAGAAAAGCATTCATTGGAAGTTCAGATAAGTATTCAATATAGACATCGTAAGTGTAAGTATATCATCTGGTACCATTTGTTGTATGCACATTGTGCACTAATGAAGGCTATACGGCAAAGAAATGGTCACACCATGGTTGATTTGTAATAAAGTTATCTCTGATTGATAGAACATTTTCATGAAAGCCAATTCCTTACTTTAGACTCAAAGCAAAGCTGGTTAATTTGGTTTTAGAAGATGGGAGGTCTAGAAAACTACAAATAGAAGAACCGCTGAGATAGAGAGACGATAGAAAAGGATTTGGAGACATGAGACATGGTCAATGTCTGTTATAAAACTGACCGCCGATATTGATTGATGATGACCTTAAAAAAGCATCAATTTATTTGTTAGCCAGTAGTAACAACATGCTTCATTTTGTTCATCTTTACTCTACGCACAGGGAAGAAAGTCTGGATCTGATTGAGAATGAAATCCATGAATGCAATGTATGCAAGAAGAGCTTCAAACGCAAGTACGAAATGGCACGTCACCTATTGACTCGGATGCACAAGTCAAGAGCACAAACCCAACCACAAGACCAGTGGGTTGATAATCTTCACAAGTATAACAAATACATGATGAGACTTAGCCCTTTCCAATGTGGAATTTGTCAGTTTTACTTCAATCGACAGGTCGGTGTACTCATGGCAATTTTGTTTTCATTGGAATTACTTTTTGACTTCAATTGTTGTCATTTGTAGTTATTTGTAGAGATAACAACATACGGAACAGATATACCAATGGAAAATAAATACATGATAAAATTCATTTGATCATAGAGGTGGTTTTGTACACTTCTTCACAATTTAAACACGAATTAATTTTTGACTTCAATTGTTGTCATTTGTAGTTATTTGTAGAGATAACAACATAGGGAACAGATATACCAATGGAAAATAAATACATCTTCTGAACAAAATGAAGTCTGCTTTTCATTGTTGTTTAATACATGGCAAGTGCATCCCCTCAAACAACAATTGCAGACACCTACTGCGTTATGTTAACCTCTCTGTATACTCCACAAGGAGTTGCGAAGGTATTTGGTTGGAAAAGGCCTGTTGGGGAAAACGTGTACAGCGCTTCGAGCACATAGTAGATTTAGCGCTATATAAATGCTCAGATTTTTTTTTTCTCAATCCAACCTTTCTCAAAACTTCTAACCCAAGAAATTCTCATTAGATTTCTGTAAAACCACGTTCCTGCGTTTGTATTTAAGGGAAAGTAAACCGAGTTTGTTTGTTTTAAGTCTTTCTTGGTATGACAGATCCCTGAAACATGGGACCAGCTCAGTGCCCAGTCATTGTACTCCTTCGATTGCTCTGGATTGTTTCACACGGTTCAGTGTTAATCACATCCCGGAGTTAATCACATCCCGGAACGAGCTGAGGATCAAGAGGCATTCACACGGTCATTACAAGTGTGCGGCCAAGTCAAGTGCGCCCTGTCCTTAATAAGCAAGGCACTCCACTTCGCTTACCTAACAGGTGTAAAAGAGTACCTGGCTGTTAGTTAGTTAGTTACTTTGTGGGTTTAACGTCACTTTTCAACAGCGTAGGTCATATCAGCGACGGTGCTATTT
>JAOWAY010442454.1:0-13457 GCA_028565895.1 Goniobranchus geometricus | reverse complement strand
TTCTTCTTCTTCTTCTTCTTCTTCTTCTTCTTCTTCTTCTTCTTCTTCTTCTTCTCATCATGATCATCTGTTTTCTCTTGTCTATCTCCTTAAATCTGGTTTTGTCAGACCAATGTTATAAGAACTCCAATCATTGGCATAATGTTTAGCATATGGATTTCAGACTGAACAAAGGCATTTCAGACTATTAGGATAGAGGTTTAAAACCCCTTGGAATCAGTTGGGATGTTAGATCATTTGCATACAGTTTCAGAAAATGACTATCAGGATGTCGGACCTTTAGTAATACAATATTATTTTAGACCTTGAGCATTGGAATATCAGACCATTATCACCAACACCACAACTATAGTATAAACAGCATGACACACCACGCACTTCGCGTCAAAATAGATTTCACACACTTGATGCTGAGTTAGATTCCACGTCACGCACTGCCCATTTGAAAGAAGCAAGAAAATTAATCTGGCCATAAAACTCAGTACCGGTCAGTGGATGTCAAAACATCTAAATGTGACCCATCTAAAGGTAAAAGGGTTAAGGCTAAGGTCGTAGACCTTTATCATCACTGCTGAAATAAAATTCACAGGCAACATGAACAAATCACTCACTTTATTTGGAGCATGTTGACCGTTCCTTTCTGATTTGTGCATAGATTTACTCCACCATATAAGTTCAAGTATACCCCCACAATATCCAACTACATTCATATTTAACCTGTTTATCACATACTTCTTATTCAGTGACATGGCTATGCCATATCCTAAGGTTTACACCATTTACACCCCGAGATGTCAAAATCATATTTCAACATAAATATGTAAAACCAAGTCAATCACATATTTGAAAGTATTTGTCATTTTATGCAGATGCATTGACATCATTCATTCTTCACATATTCATCAAGCCACATTGCTGCTGTTTTATATTTGCTTCACAATTGAAACCTTTTTGCGTATTATTTGGCCACAATGACATCTAATGTATACTTAAAGTCTTTATCATGCTATTCAGCTGCTTTGACATCTTTTTGGTTCATATTTCAAGTTCTTTCCATATCAACCAGATCTGAAGGCATTATATCTCCATAGAAACATCTAAATTCACATAAAATAAGTACATGTACCAATGAATTTTAAGTTTAAAAACCAGCAAAACATTGATTTCTTTATTGTTAAAATATACTGCATCATTTTGTGACTGGTTGAGCTATTTATGCTTACTCCAAACATTTATCAAGGGAATGTTTCATAACTTTATATTATGACCTCGGTTAACTTTTTTGTGCATAGCATGAAGACACAAGTGGATCTTTAGTTCCTTTGAGGGGTGTATTTTTTCGAGTTCTCATTTATTTGCAACTCAAAACTTCAAACAATGTAAATTGAAATGGTAGAAGGAGATGGGATTTTAAAACATTTCAGGACACTTCAAATGGGCCAACTAATTCAATGAGCCTTCAGTTACATTTTTTTTCAAAACCTTCATCACAATTGCATTTTTTTAATGAACAAAAATCTACCATAGCAGGAGCTATAGGTTTAGACGTTTTGCTTTCTCCAACTAGTTATCAATGAAATGTTATACGATATAAATATCTTGGCCTAAAGAGACTCTTGGTGTGCATGATATGGTAAGGGTAATGTAAGCATTCCTCGCAAAATCTAGTGTAGAAGGAGTGTTATGTCGATATTTTTATTTTTTCCAAACAGTTATGAACGAAATAAATATAAGTTTCTTTTATCATGGTTTAAATAGACTGTTGGGATATATGTTGAGTTGAATTCTTACAAATGTTTTCTATATTCATGGCTTTTTTTCTTTTTTCATTTGCAACAGAAAGTTTGCGTCGAAACGTGATAGTGAGAAATTGAGTCATGACATTTTTTTTTTTACTTTGACTACAATGGATGTTCGGTCACCTCTTCCATAAATATCTACAGACACATGTTTAGAGACTTACAGGGAATATTTATAGAGAAGGTGAGAAGGTGGAGGGACAGGCAGTGTAGCCAAATAAAAAGAAATGTGATGACTTAATTTCTGACGTTTGCGTTAGAGAGACTTAAATAGACTATTCTTGACATAATTTTTGAAAAGTGTTTGGATTTGAATATAATTTAGAAACTTTAAAAAAGAGCCAGCTAATTTCAAATGAAAGAGGTGCATGTACCAACATATTTTCAGTTCCAAAATCAACATCAAAACTGCAAAGTCTAATGTAGGTGGAGTGTAATGTTGAGATGTCTTATCATGGTTTAAATAGGCTCATGATGTGTATGATGGTGTAAAGGGATTGTAATAGTCCTTCTTCAGTAAGTACATACATGTAGCTTCACCTTCTTACCATTGACACTTGCTCACATGCAGCCAATTGTGGTCAATTATTTTCGAAGAATTGGGCATTGGATTGCATATTACAAAGATGAGATTACTACACTAGAGTGGATCTTTAGTCATCAGGGGATTTTCTGTATTTTGTTTAAAAAAAAAAAAAAAAAAAGAAAATGAAAAGAAAAAAAAAGTTAATAAGCTGATGACTTTGAGATGAATGTAGCTCTTAATTGACACCAGAATCGATATCTATCAAAACTTTTCTATAATCGTGGCTTTTATTTCTCGTATTGTAACAAGAAGTTTGTGTCTAAATGTGTGAGAAGTTGAGTCAAGATGTTTATTGCTTTAACTACAATGCATGTTCACCCACCTCTTCTGTAAATATCTTCAGTCACATGTTTCGAGACTTCCAGGGACGATAGGGGGGAATCATGGAAAGAGTTTGGATTTTGAACATAATTTAAGACCTTTGAAAAAAAAGCCAGCTAATTTTAAATCAAAGGGGTGCATGTACCGACATGTTTTCAGTTCAAAATCCTATTCAAAATTGCAAAATTTTCTCTTGACCAGGCTTTTTTTTTCTCCAGATGTTTCCTTTTTCCAAAAGGGTTATCAAAATTCAAAATTTTTTATCATGGTTTAAACAGACTCTTGGTGTGTATGATGGGGTAAAGAGATTGTAATATTCCTTGCTTTAGTAAGGAGTTCAAATTAGCTTCATCTTCTTACCATTGACAGCCAATTGTGGTCTATTATTTTTGGAGAATGGACCATTGGATTGCGTGTTATATAGATGAAGTTGGGAGGGTGGATTGGTTCCTTAGTCATGAGTAGATTTTCTTTAAAAAAAAAAGACAAGAAACAAACAAAACACAAAAAAGAAGAAAATTAAAAAAAGGAATACATAAGTGACTTTGAATATAGTTTTTAATTGGGACCAGAGTTGATTTCTATCAAAACTTTTCTGCATTTGTGGCTTTTCTTTCTCTTGTTTGCAACAAAATTTGAGTGTTAACCTGTAAGTTAGATCTTGATTCATGATGTTTTTACTCCTCGACTAGAGCGTATGTTCCCCTTCCTCTTCTATAGATATCTACAGACCCACGTTTAGAGACTTACAGGGAATATTTATAGAGGACATGGGAGGAGACATATTTTAGTCAAATGAGACCAAAGATTTCATGACTCATTTTCTGATATTTGCATTTAGAGACTCTCAAGGATGATAAGTTGAAATGATGAAAGGAGTTTGGATTTGAATATAATTTAGGACCTTTAAAAAACAACAAAAAAGCCAGCTAGTTTCAAGAGAAATAGGTGCATGTATCATCATGTCTTAAGTTCCAAAATCATTTCCAAAATTGCAAAACTAGTGTAGAAAGAGTTTTATGTTGTGGTATTTTCTTTTCCAGTTAACAAGGAAGTATTACATGATTTTTCTTTAACATGGTTTAAATTGACTCTTGGTGTGTTTGATGGGGCAAAGGGATTGTAATTATTCGTGCTTTAGTAAGGAGTCAAGATGTAGTTTCACTTTTTTACCATTGACATCTGCCTACAACCAGCGTATTGTTGTCAGTTGTATTTTTTTTTTAAATTAACTCAGGAAACGATTTTTTGATAAATGTAGTTTTTTATTGGCTCCACAATTGAATTTTAAGAAAACTTGGCTTTTATTTTACTTTTAGTGACGAGAAAAAGTTTACAGAGAAATATAACTTGAAATGATAGGGAGAATTTTGATTAAAAAGTAGTTTAGGACTTCTAAAAAGAGTCAATTAAATAAATAGCATAGTTTTATGCTTAGAGATTGCCAGCAAAATCACGATTCTTAATTAATGAAATCTCGTGTAGCAGGAGTGACAGGTTAAGATATTTTGCTTTTTCCTATCCATATGGAGAAGTGTATTAAAATTTGATGTCGTTGCTTAGATTAGCTCTAAGGTCTTGGTGCATAGGATGAAGGTATCATTAGCTTTCTTTGTTCATGTAAGAAATTCATATGCAGTTACATTAAATTTTGATCATGTTCAGCTAATTGGGGCCCATTATTTTTGGATACTAGGCGTTTGAAAGTAACATAGGTGAGAAATAGCTTGTAAACCAGCTCCTAAATCAACAAACAAAATAACGCCCCACCCGAAACCAAAACAAAACAGGCAAACAAAAATCAAAGGATGATTTTGACATGTGACCATACATAATTTGCATTATAATCTAACTTTTGCACGCTGCTGTTTTGTTTTGTTTTTTTTACTTGGGGAGTGAGGTCTGGGGATAATTTTTTTCTCTATTTGGAACAAAAAAGTTCGAGAATATTATAAGTCGAAATGACATAAATAGTTTCTATTTTTAAGAATTTAGGATTGATCTCCCCTGCGTGTTAAAAAGGCAATTAAAAATTGAGTAAAAAGCTTTTTTATCCTATGTCCTGTCATCTGTCAGAACATTTCAAATGAACCAGTTAAATCCATGTATTAACTAGGGCATTTAAAGTGTCATAATCTTTGATAAAATTCTGTTTCCTTATTGATAAAATCTTTTTTAGCAGGAGCATTTGGGTTGAAATGTTTTTCTCACTCCAAAGATTTATGAAATAAATGGGCTTTTTCATTTTTATATCATGGCTTACATAAACTCTTAGAGCAAAGGGTGAGGTACCTGTTGTGAAGCATTGCCTTGATTATCAATATTTTTGGTTTAAAGAATAATACAAATGAAATAATACAAACTGGTGGGGTTTGACTTTAGTATACAACAGCCATCTAATTCATGGGAAAACATTGCCTTCATCTTCCTGCAGCAAAACTTTCTTGCAACCAACGAGTTACCTTCATATTCATTTACTACAGCTATCTTACAATCAACCAATTAACTTTATATTTAGTCTAGTTAATCCAACTATGCTACACACAACCAATTCATTCCATTTTCGGTTAAAAAAAACTATCCAACAACCAGCCAATCATCATCATATTAGTTGAATAAAGTTATGCAACAATCAGACAATTACATTCATATTCCCTTTGTAACCCTTCCCGACAGTCAGACAGTTACCTTCATTTACCATTGCGAAAACTTGACTACAATTAGACAGTCACCTTCTTCCTCTCTTAGCAGAAATTGGCTACAATCAGAGTCCCCTTCGACTAACAGTAGGAAAACATGTTTCCATAGCTATTTGTAGTCATTTATTTATGAAGGATGAGGCATGAGAAGGAATGAAGACATATAGATTACATTTCCATGAAGACCACTCTCCTGAATAATTTTTTGATTTTCTCTTTTCGAAAAAAAAACAACAACCGAGATACAAAAGAAAACCATACCTAAAGAGACAAATAAAAAAGTAATTAAACATCTGCTCCTGATTTTGTGTTGATTTAAGTCCTTTGGGATCACTTTCTTTTAACTTACCCTAAAATTGTGCCATCTGAGTAGAATTCTGTATTTATTTCTTTGTCTGATAAGTTTAATGATCACTGGTGTAATGTCCTTCCTGATGTTTTCATTATGATGTTCACATTTCAAGAATGGTGAAGTCATTTTCCTATTTTCTTTTTTAATCAGCTCATTTAAATGTCAAGGTGAAATTTTTATTATTAAGATCCTATCCCTATCAGCTGCCTATTTCAAGTATTTTCATCATTTTTCTTGTCAATTTCCTATCAGATTTTAAACCTCAAATATTTCTCCAATCGTTTTTGTAATCAAAATGCCATCAACTTACTATTTCAAATATTTCTCATGTTAATTTGTCATCAATTGAGTGCATGGCCTAACAATGAGATCTAAGATGGCAGATTTAGCAACATTTCAAAGTTCTATGCGATGCGATAAAGAGATGGGATTTGTTTCCTTTTCTTTTTTACAAAGTTTTTTTTCCTGTTTTTTCTTTTTCTTTTCTTTTTCTCTCTTTGTTCATTATAATTTAAACAGACCATACCCTCAAATTTCTACTACTGTCAGTCACTCTGAATGGAAATGAGGCTTAAGTTTGGAAAGTTCACATATTTACTTTCAACAGCTCTTAATTCTGACTTTTTCAGTCAAGTTTTGGCCACTTGGTTGCACTGACCTAATGGTTCTATGTCCTTTAAGGGAACATAGCAAACTTTTTGTGTGATAAATGAGAAACTTTGAAAATGTCTGAAAATGGCTTTCTTGTGATTGCATGGACTGACCTCTAAAATGGGATATTGCAGAAACAATGATTCTCATACTTTTAATTTGGTTGCGTTGTACCTGAAAAGTGGTTCAGCCCCTTTGTAGTTGGATGATTCATCATGCCTTTGACTACTGTGGTGAATGGTCCTCTTGGTTCAGTGCAATTGAAGGACATTACTGGATTTCCTTTTATGTTTTAAAAAAAGATTTACTCATATCTGATGGTAGCTGTTTTTGTAAGCACAAAAGCTGCAATCCAAAGTTGGGCATGTAAAAACATCATTTTTTGAAAATAATTTACAATTTGAATTGATTTTCCATGCATTGCATTTAAAGAAAACAAAACCCCGAAAAACAACTCTAATTGCTATGCACCTGCTGTATCATCTTATCAGTGGCCTCATCCATGGCAGTGTTATAATATCATGGAAATGAGAAAACTTATATTCACTTCAGGCTGAAAATGGCTTTCTTGTGATTGCATGGATTGACGACCCAAGATGGGATTGTAGAAATAACGATACTTATATTTTATTCTGGTTGCATCATACCTGAAAAGCTGTTATGTCCCCTTTTATTTGGAAGATTTATCTTACCTTTGACTACTGGGATGCATTGTCCTGCTAGTTGTATGTGACTGAAGGACATTAGTGGATTTGCTTTTGAATTATAAACTAAAAATTTTGCCGATATCTGATGGCAGCTCTTCTTGTGAGCACATGAGCTGCCATCCAAAGTTGGACTAGTAAGAACAGCATTTTTAAAGAATAATTTACTACTTGAATTGATTTTCCATGCATTGCATTTAAGGTTAAACCCAACAAACAATCCCAATTGCTATGCACCTATTGTATCATTACTTATCAGTGGCCTTATACATATCAGTGTTGTAATATCATAGAAATAAGAAAAGTTGTAGTCACTTGAGTGTTTCAACTTTCTGAAAGTAAAGTTGCTTTCAAATTTCCATTTCTCACATAAAATTGCCATTTAAAAAGATAATTTATTATTTGAATTGGTTTTCCATGCATTACATTGAAGGAAAAAACCCAACAAACAATCCCAATTTCCATGCACCAATTGTATCACTACTTATCAGTGGCCTGATAGATGTCAGTGTTGTAATATCATAGAAATAAGAATTGTATTCACTTCAGTGTTTGAACTTTCTGAAAGTTGCTTTCAAATTTTCTGTTCTCTCTTTATCCAGGTTTCTCTGAGGCTTAGTTACCTAAATCAGTTACGGGAATATCGGAAGCTTCACTGCAATGCCTTCCTGGTGTAATGGGTAGATCAGTAACCCATATTCATCTTTCGGTTCCTAAGTCACTTCATCTGTTTGCCGTTTGCATCCAAAACTTTTCACTTGACTTTCATTTTCTATCTAGTATCTCTGCATGATCTACCTTCAAGAATTTTCCTTGGCTCTGTGCATGCCTTTGTGATTGGCCTCCATTTTCATAACCTTACCTCTTTCTTAAACATGTCAGGAAATTGAGCGCGTGGTGTAACAATGAGATCTGTTATGGGAGATCTAAGCACGTTTTAAGTTCTATGCGATGGGCTAAAGAGATGGGACCTGCATTTTTTCTTTTGTTTGTTACCGAGGTTTTTCCTGTTTTTTTCTTTTCTTTTTCTTTCTTTGTTGCTTATAATTTAAACAGACCATGCCCTCAACTTTTTTCTTTTCTCACTCATTCTCTATGGACACCAGAGTAAGCTTTGGAAACGTCAAGTCTTTACTTTTACCTGCTCCTTCTTCTGACATTTTCAGTCAAGGTTTTGCCATTTGGCTGCACTGACCTCATGGTTCTATGTCATTGAAGGGATCATAGCAAACTTTTTGTATGCCAAATGAGAAACTTTAAAAATGTCTGAGAATGGCTTTCTTGTGATTGCATGGATTGACGACCCAAGATGGGATTGTAGAAAGAGCGATACTTATATTTTGTTCTTGTTGCATTGTACCTGAAAAGCTGTTATGCGCCCTCTTAGTTGGATGATTGATCTTGCCTTTGACTGCTGGGATGCATTGTCCGGCTAGTTGTGTGCGACTGAAGGATGTTAGCGAATTTGCTTTTAAATTATAAACGAAAATTGTTGCTGATGTCTGATTGAAGCTCTTCTTGTCAGCACATGAGCTGCCATCCAAAGTTGGGATAGTAAGAACAGCACTTAAAGAAATAATATACTACTTGAATTGATTTTCCGTGCATTACATTTAAGGAAAAAACCCACCAAACAATCCCAAATGCTACGCACCTATTGTGTCATTACTTATCAGTGGCGTTATACATGTCAGTGTTGTAATATCATAGAAATGAGAAGACTTGTATTCACTTCTGTGTTTCAACTTTCTGAAATTTGCTTTCAAATTTCCTTTTCTCTCTTTATCCAGGTTTCTCTGATGCTCAGTTACCTAAATCAGTTACGGGAGTATCCGAATCTCCACTGCAATGCCTGCCTGGTGTAATGGGTACACAAGTAACCCATCTTCATCTTTCGGTTCCTAAAGTCACTTCATCTGTTTGCAGTTTGCATCCAAAACTTTTCAATTGACTTTCATTTTCTATCCTGTATCTGTGCATGATCTACCTTCAGGAATTCTTCTTTGACTCTGTGCACACCATTGTGATAGGCCTCCAATTTCAGAACTGTACCTCTTTCTTAAACGTGTCAGAAAATTGAGTGCACAGTGTACAATGAGATCTAAGATTGGAGATCTAACCAAATTTTAAGTTCCATGCGATGCAATAAAGAGATGGGACTTGTTTTGTTGTCCCCCCCCCCCCCCAAGTTCTTTCCTGTTCTTTCTTTTTCCTTTCTTTTTCTTTCTTAGTTGATTATGGTTTAAATAGACCATGCCGTCGACTTTCTACTTTTATCACTCATTCTCAATGGATACAAAAGTAAACTTTGGAAACTTCAGATCTTTACATTCACCTGCCCCCCCTTCTGAATTTTTCAGTCAAGATTTTGCCACTTGATTGCACTGACCTCATGTTTCTATGTCATCGAAGGGAACATAACAAACATTTTGTGTGCCGATTGAAAACTTTGAAAATGTCTGAAAATGGCTTTTTTGTGATTGCATGGATTGACGACCCAAGATGGGATTGTAGAAAGAACGATACTTATATTTTATTCTGGTTGCATTGTACCTGAAAAGCTGTTATAACCCCTTTTAGCTGGATGATTTATCTTAGCTTTGACTACTGGGATGCATTGTCGTTGTATGCGACTTAAGGACATTAGCGGATTTGCTTTTGAATTATCAACTAAGACTTTTGCTGATATCTGATAGCAGCTTTTCTTGTGAGGACATGATCTGCCATCCAAAGCTGTGATAGTAAGAACAGCATTTTGGAAAAATAATTGACTATTTGAATTAATTTTCCATGCATTACATTTAAGGAAAGCAACCTATCAATCAATCCCAATTGCTACGGACCTATTGTATCATTCCCTATCAGTGGCGTCATACATGTCAGTGTTGTAATATCATAGAAATGAGAAAATTTGTATTTACTTCAGTGTTGCAACTTTCTGAAAGTTGCTTTCAGATTTGCGATAAGAAAACGTGTATTCACTTCAGTGTTTCAACTTCCTGAAAGTTGTTTTCAAATTTCCTTTTATCTCTTTATCCAGATTTGTCTAAGGCTCATTTACCTAAATCTGTTCTGGGGTATCAGAAGCTCCACTGCAATGCCTGCCTAGTGTCATGGGTACATCAATAACCCATTTTCATCTTCGGCTCCTAAAGACACTTCTTCTGTTTGCCGTTTGCATCCAAAGCTTTCAATAGACTTTCATTTTCTATCCTGTATCTCTGCATAATCTACCTTCAAGAATTTTCCTTGGCTCTGTGCACACCTTTGTAATAGGGCCACCATTTTCATAACGTTACCTCTTTCTTAAACGTGTCAGAAAATTGAGTGCATGGTCTAAAAATAAGATCTAAGATGGGACATCTAAGCACATTTTAAGTTCTATGCGATGCGATAACGAGATGGGACCTGTATTCTTTTTGTTTGTTTGTTACCAAGTTTGCCTGATTTTTTGTTTTTGTTTTTTTCTTTGTCTATTATTTTTCTTTCTTTGTTGATTATAATTTAAACAGACCATGCCCTCAACTTTCTGCTTTTGTCACTAAATCTCAATAGCCACCAGATTAAGCTTTGGAAACTTCAAGTTTTTACTTTCACCTGCTCCTACTTCTGACTTTTTCAGTCAACGTTTTGCCACTTGGCTGCACTGACCTCATGGTTTTATGTCATTGAAGGGATCATAGCAAACTTTTTGTGTGCCAAATGAGAAACTTTAAAAATGTCTGAAAATGGCTTTCTTGTGATTGCATGGATTGACGACCCAAGATGGGATTGTAGAAAGAGCGATACTTATAATTTATTCTGGTTGCATTGTACCTGAAAAGCTGTTATGCTCCCTTTTAGTTGGATGATTGATCTTGCCTTTGACTGCTGGGATGCATTGTCCTGCTAGTTGTGTGCGACTGAAGGATGTTAGCGAATTTGCTTTTAATTTATAAACGAAAGTTTTTGCTGATATCTGATTGAAGCCCTTCTTGTGAGCACATGAACTGCCATCCAAAGTTGGGATAGTAAGAACAGCATTTTAGAAAAATGATATACTATTTGAATTGAGTTTCCATGCATTAGATTTAAGGAAAAAACCCACCAAACAATCCCAAATGCTACTCACTTATTGTGTCATTACTTATCAGTGGCCTTATACATGTCAGTGTTGTCATATCATAGAAATGAGAATAGTATTCACTTCAGTGTTTCAACTTTCTGAAAGTTGCTTTCAAATTTCCTTTTCTGTCTTTATCCAGGTTTTTTTTTTTAGGCTCAGTTACCTAAAGCAGTTATGGGACTATCGGAATCTCCACTGCAATGCCTGCCTGGTGTAATGGGTAGATCAGTAACCCATCCTCATCTTTCGGTTCCTAAAGTCACTTCATCTGTTTGCCTTTTGGATCCAAAACTTTTCAATTGACTTTCATTTTCTATCCTGTATCTCTTTATGATCTACCTTCAAGAATTTTCCTTGGCTCTGTGCACACCTTTGTGATTGGCCTCCATTTTCATAACTTTACCTCTTTCTTAAACATGTCAGGAAATTGAGCGCATGGTCTAACAATGAGATCTAAGATTGGAGATCTAACCACATTTTAAGTTCAATGCGATGCAATAAAGAGATGGGACTTGTTTTGTTGTTTTTTTTTCCCCATTTTCTTTCCTGTTTTTTTTTCGTTTTCCTTTCTTTTTCTTTCTTTGTTGATTATGATTTAATTAGATCCTGCCGTCGACTTTCTACTTTTATCACTCATTCTCAATGGATACCAAACTAAACTTTGGAAACTTCAGATCTTTACATTCACCTGCTCCTACTTCTGAATTTTTCAGTCAAGATTTTGCCACTTGGTTGCACTATCTCATGTTTCTATGTCATTGAAGGGAACATGACAAACTTTTTGTGTACGGAATGAAAACTTTGAAAATGTCTGAAAATGGCTTTCTTGTGATTGCATGGATTGACGACCCAAGATGGGATTGTAGAAAGAACGATACTTATATTTTATACTGGTTTCATTGTACCTGAACAGCTGTTATGCGCCCTTTTAGTTGGATGATTTATCTTAGCTTTGACTACTGGGATGCATTGTCCGGCTAGTTGTACGCGACTTAAGGACATTAGCGGATTTGCTTTTAAATTATCAACTAAGACTTTTGCTGATGTCTGATGGCAGCTTGTCTTGTGAGGACGTGATCTGCCATCCAAAGCTGTGATAGTAAGAACAGCATTTTGGACAAAAAATTTACTATTTGAATTAATTTTCCATGCATTACATAAAAGGAAAAGACCACACAAACAATCCCATTGCTACAGACCTATTGTATCATTCCCTATCAGTGGCGTCATACATGTCAATGTTGTAATATCATAGAAATGAGAAGACTTGTATTTACTTCAGTGTTTCAACTTTCTGAAAATTGCTTTCAAATTTGCGATAAGAAAACTTGTATTCACTTAAGGGTTTCAACTTTCTGAAAGTTGTTTTCAAATTTCCTTTTATCTCTTTATCCATAGTTGTCTAAGGCTCATTTACCTAAATCTGTTATGGGAGTATCAGAAGCCCCACTGCAATGCCTGCCTGGTGCCATGGGTACATCAATAACCAATCTTCATCTTCGGTTCCTAAAGTCACTTCTTCCGTTTGCCGTTTGCATCCAAAGCTTTTCAATAGTCTTTCATTTTCTATCCTGTACCTATCCATGATCTACCTTCAAGAATTTTCCTTGGCTCTGTGCACACCTTTGTGATAGGGCCTCCATTTTCATAACTTTACCTCTTTCTTAAACGTGTCAGAAAATTAAGTGCATGGTCTAAAAATAAGATCTAAGATGGGACATCTAAGCACATCTTAAGTGATATGCGATGCGATAAAGAGATGGGACCTGTATTTTTTTGTTTGTTTGTTTGTTACCAAGTTTTCCTGATATCTGATTGTACATCTTCTTGTGAGCACATGAGCCGCCATCCAAAGTTGGGATAGTAAGAACAGCATTAAAAGAAAGTAATTCATGATTTTAATTGATTTTACATGCAATACATTTAAGGAAAAAACCCAACAAACAATCCCGAATGCTATGCACCTATTGCATCATTACTTATCAGTGGCCTTATACATGTCAGTGTTGTAATATCATAGAAATAAGATAATTTGTATTCACTTCCGTGTTTCAACTTTCTGAAAGTTGCTTTCAAATTTCCTTTTTTCTTTTTATCCACGTTCCTCTAAGTCTCATTTACCTAAGTCAGTTACGGGAGTAACGGAAGTTTCACTGCAATTACCGAGCTGTCTGTGTAAGACAATGGAACGTATGATCAATGATCGCTTGATATGGGTTCTAGAGTCTCGGAACTCACTA
>JAOWAY010442343.1:0-13461 GCA_028565895.1 Goniobranchus geometricus | reverse complement strand
TCTCTCTCTCTCTCTCTCTCTCTCTCTCTCTCTCTCTCTCTCTCTTGCTCAATCAATGTCACACACACACATATACATAGAGAATCATTGTCACGATCATAAGCCCTCTTAACATTTACCTGAATGGAATTTTTTGTTCCTTTTTGTTTCTTTCTTTTTTTTTTTTATAATTTACTGTCAAATTCAAGAATGCACACATACATTCACAAACACAGTGACAGTGACCAAACTGAATTGAAGTCTAACAGTCCATAAGTCATTAGTGAATTCAATTATCTTTAAACCAAAAAAAACCACATAAAAACCCAGCAAAACAAGGTTCATATAAAGGGCATGCTTAACATTTTTTTATTCTGACAACTGTTTTATATGAAGTATTTGTTTCCTTTGAAGGAAATTTTTAGAAGGAGGTCTGCAAGAACTGGTCATTAAGCATTTATTAGTTAATGTATTTTTCCTTTCAAAATATTTAAAATGCCCAGAAAATTCATTATTTGCATAAAAGCATAAATACATAAACATACATATCTATCCTGAACTGAATGTATGATGCTTTTTCTTCTTCTCTAGATTGAACTCTAAGAATGTTAGAATGGTTAATTTTCCACCACAGCAAGCCAATTTGGTATGTTTTTGAATTTCTGTGTTCTGAACTATTAAATGATAATGCTTCATGATGTTTACAGTTCCTGCTGCTTTGTATCTTGTGGTCCATTCCACAATTTTCCTTTGAAGCTAACCATAGTGACACTGATTGTGATGGATTTTTTTTTTTTGACGGGGGGGGGGGGATTAAACTTTTTAAACTAACTACAGGGGTAGTACCTGTAGACAGGACTAATGCCATATGTTGCGTTATAAAATTCTTTACAAATATGCCTTGTTCTATGCTTATTAGCATCCTGTTCAGACCTGGTGTCACGATCCATTGATTCTTGTCAGATATTGGTGATATCGCATGCCCTGTGAGTCTCTGATGGGTCCATGCATCTGTCCCTTTATCCACCTTCATGTGTCTCTGTCTGATGCAAGCGATCTCAAAGCTGCCAGGTTGTGAATTGATTTTAATTGTTCTGGTATTGTTGGACATTGATGATTTTGTAGATGGTGATTTTTTTTTTCCTCTTCTAATTAGCTGGTGATTCCTTAACTTTTGTCTCCATGTAGCTGGCATAACTTCACAGTGTTGAGTGTCGTTGGTAGTGAGATAAGTGTTTGTCCTCTACTTTTTGTGCCAGTGTTTAGATATTCAACTTTTGCCGTTTCAGCTGGAATAGCGCTTCTGGCGTAGAAGTTTCCATCTCGGCTATTTGACCATGTAGCTGATTGGTGTTACTTTGTAGTGACATTTTAGGTCTACATTTCTGTTTTTTTCTAGCCAGTGACTCAAATGACATTTCGTAGATGTCTTCTGTGCATTGTGTGTATGCTTTCTTTATTTTGTTAAGCCCCATGTTGCAGAATAGTAAAGTAAGTTTGGGATGAACAGGGCTTTGCACAGATGAATACTTTTCTGTCCTCTGATCCTATCTTTCCTCGACCACACATTTTTCAGTTCGTTAAATGCATTCTAAGCTAGAACTTTGCCCTTTGTTGTCGTCATTTTCATTTATGAGATTTCCCAGCTTTCTAACATTTTCAAACTTCTTGTATTCCTATCTTTGTGATTTTCATCTTTGATTCCTTGACTTTGAGGTTCCATTGATGAAGAGTATTTGATATCTTTGGGGCACATTTCTGTATGTTCTCTACTTTATGAAATATTAAATCTACATTATTAGCATATACAGTAGTGACCACCTAACATCCTGCCCGTGGGGAAAATGAAAAAGTGGGATCTTAAGTGGGCGTCGAAAGAGATAACTCATACGGCTCTGAGTGTAATTCAGAATCATATCCAACCGGCAACAAATCCCTATGGAGGCATGGTCATGATCAAACTTAAAGAAGACCGTTTGTTTTCACCCTGTGGATCACAAGAAATGTCTTTGTTTTGCCTGTCTTGAATAAACTCCCAAGCAAATGGAGTATTTATAGGTTGTTTAAATCTAAAACGTCATTGTCATATATCCACCATCGCACTCCAGCGATGCAGAACAATAGGCCATTAATGGATTCCCATACACAGTTGATGAGTGCCCATCGGTCTCTTTGTTTCGACCAGAAACAGGAGGGCGCCTTTCTGTTACACTTAAACCGGATAGGGTGAACAGGTGACACTTACTTATGCTCAAGTGGTTAGCTACAATACAAGATTATAGCTACAATCTTCTCATGGTTTTGACCAAAATGAAAAACAAGAGTGAGAACAAATTGTTGACACCTTGTCTTATTGGTCACACCACTATCTCAAAAAAGCGGGATGTTAGGCGATGGGGGCTAGATCTTAATGGGCAAATACATATAGAAAACATTCTGTTTCCCAAGAAAAGCAGGATCTTAGGCAGAACAGGGTCTTAGATGGTGGGATGTTAGCAGTCACTATTGTATCAGTTTTCTTTTGTTTGTTGGTATCAGCTTTCGCAATTCTTTCAGTGCTGCTTCTAGGTAGATGATAAACAAAATGGGGCTCTGGCTGTCTCCTTGTTGTGTTCCAACATAGTCTTTATGGTTGTCGTTTCTTTGCTGGATGTAAGAGTAGTGTTAGCAAGTAGAGATCTTATCAGTTTGATGTCATCATTCTATATGAAGATGTCTAATATATTTAGCAGTGTTTTTCTGCATATGGTTTAAAATGCTGAGCACTGAGTGGTTGCAATGGTTGCAATTTCTTCTTTTTATTTTTCTACCCTTGCTTTTAGCCATCGGTGGGATCATACCATTACTTCTGTTTTTTCTTAATCCACTTAGTGAATGTGATAAATAATCCTCTTCTTTCGCCACTTTGTAGCGATCTGCTTAAGTTTCTTGTGCTGATTTGGCAACCTTTGCATAAAATTTCGTAGCCATTAAGGAAATAAAATGAAGGATGATGTAGAAACACAGTACCCACCACATTCTTTCAAACTGGCCACTGGCTGTTAATTTTTGAGGAAAACACCATTTGTGTACATCAAGGCAAATTAGCCAAGTCTCTTTCTGGGGTCATCAAACATGAATTTTGGAGAACACGTATTGTTTTGGCAAGGTTTTTTATTCTTTGAAATTGCATGCTTTATTGTGCTAAGTTTTATTAGGGTTTGGTAGTAGTCTAAAGGTCTACGGTTCTCAATCAGTCTTTTTATCTTGGGTTTGATAGTAGTCTAAAGGTCTACGGTTCTCCATCAGTCTTTTTATCTTGTGTAATTCAACAGATTTACTTTTCCTAAGTTGATGTCAAGGTGCTTCATGCTGAAGAAACTGGGATAAGCTCCGGCTCAATGATCCAGATCGGCTTGAAAGGACTTTTATTTTTCCTCCCAAATAATTTTATACATTTTCCTCTTATTAATCATGCATTGGAATCCAGCAAACTGTTACCAATCCAGTTCCTTCTCCAATGAGAGTGGGATGTGTTTTGCCCATAAAAGAGTAGACTTATTTTAAAATCTTATTTATTATTTGATGTCTATTATTATTACTAAAAATGGTCTCATTGGTGCAGTCTTGCCTTTCCTTCCAACTGTTGCAGAAAATTAGATAAATTAGAGGCTGTGGTCAGATTTGTTCACTGGCTTGCAGAGTAACTTGTAATTCGGTTGTCTCCTCTTGCATTGAGTTGTCCAGCTTAAGTTATTTGCCCCTGTGAACATATGTACCCAATCATAAGTTGATGACCAGATGAAGTTGTGACATAACGATTGTAAACCAGCGTATTATGATTATGATTAATCTAACTTTACATATGTCAGTCATTTCATGGAATCAATCTCTTTCCCGGGGCCAAGGGGAGAAAATTCTCGAGATTGCTTATTTAAGCTATACAAAATCCAAGGAAATTCAGTCTAACAATTTTGTAATTTTTACAGTATATATTTAATGAGCCTTGTTTCATTTTATTGAAATTATGTGTTCCATTTCATTGATGGAATTATTGTAGTCATATTCAATGTCCAAGTGGATCTATTTCTTTCCTGCAGTAACATATTTGTCAAAGCAGATTGTCAGTTAGGAATTCATGCTCATTAAGTTAGTTAATATTCACTTCATACACGTCAGTGACTTTGCTGTATGTGTTCTATTTTCAAAAAACTTAAATTTCCGAGGATACTTAAGTAAAAGCACAGCAGGAAACTTTGAAAATTTGCAATTGTACAGCAGTGAAGGAGATACAGAATTCTTGTTTCATAACCATAAGGTTTATTGACATCTACTGAGGCTGAATGCAGTTTCACACTATTGGGTAATATGGTTTATAAGAAATAGTTACTGTGAATGTACATTTATTTCTGTATTTAAATGTCTTTTTAGAAGATGATTTTAATGGATGAGCACAAATATATGCTCTTTTGAAGAGTAGCTGTTTGTTTTTTTTAACATTTTACTTTTTTACACTTGACAACTTATATCTACTGCTGATTACTGTTAAAGCTTCTCGTTCAAATGTATCGTCGTTCATTCATAAAATTACTTTAGATTTGTTTCTTTGGGACTTCTGTTCAGAAAGAAGCAAAAGGTTGAAGAATGCTTATTTCTGTATCTGTTAGCAAATAAAGTGATAGTATATCTTGATGGAACAGCAATTACATTGTTGCCTTTAGAAACGCCTAGGCCCACTTAATTTATAGCCCATTCAGCATGCTAGTTTTAAAAATTGTGTTGAAAAAACTCTTGTTACATCCTCAGAATATGCCAACAAATCCATCTGACTCGCAGATAATCTTCTTACCAGCAGGCCAGAGGCCTTTCAAGCCACCAGGGAGAATTAGGAATTGTCCAGAATATCCAGCCGTCAATTCCAATCAATCTGCTTTGCCACGCTTTAGGCAGATCTTACCCATGTCAATGAAGCCATCACCATCAATTCCTCCTTTGAACTCTTCAGCTCCAGTCATATCCATTCCACCTCCTCCACCATTGTCAATGCGTCCTCAGTTTAACAGACTTCCCTCAAATGTATCTGTTTTGTCATCGACTTGTCCTCCAAAATTGCATATCGCCTCAGTGCCGTCAACTTTCTTACCAGACCCTCCACCTTTGCAGATGTCTCTTTTAAGGCCTGCTAAATCTCTTCTTGCGGAAAGTCCACGGTTGACAGCATCTGCAAGCTCATTGCCAGCTTTAACTCCTGCTGCCTCCAGTAGTTCCACTTTTTTGCAAAACTTGGCGAACAAGGCTCAAATGCAGAATCCTCTTTTATCAACAGCATTGAACAATCCTCCATTAACATCCACTGCAATGAACAAATCACAACCAGCCTCTCTACAATATGCCTTTCCACCAGTTCTTTTAGATGATAGTACTCACTCACTTTTGAATAAAAGTCCAATTTTGTCTTCGCATACAGGAAAAGAAACGGAAGGAGTTAGAGACACAAGAAATGTTACTAGTGATTCAAGTACAAAAAAAAATAATAATGGCCAAAATAGGATAAAAATAGTCCCAAATAGTTCAAGTGATTTGGGTTTGTTAAAAGAGAATTCAAGGAGTAGCACTGAAATGGTTCCAGATACTGACAGCAAGTTAGATGAAGATGACCAAGATTTTCTTTTGCCAGTAAGCTTCGGAGAATCATCCTCAAATGACTTTGAACTTGAACAAGAGAAATCAGTTTCCAGACAACAAAGTGCACAGGAAGTTGTTGTATCTTCGAGTCTTTCACATCTTGATATCTATTGTCCAGTATGCCCAGCAACTTCACCTACAAATGCAAAGCTAATATCTCCTTCAAGTGTATGTGATTTGGATGATAAGGAAAATGTCTTTTTTAAATTTCCAGCTTCAAATTTCAGAAATGTGCATAGAAAGAAACAAATAATTTTGAGGCTTAATGGCAATGAAATTCTCATGACTCCTGGTTTCATTGAAGTAGAAGGTGAGGATGTGAAGCTCAAGACTTCAGTCAAAGAGCTGAAACAATGGATGGTCAAACAAGCGCTGAAAATGAAAATTTGTGGTGGTCAGAAAAGGAAAATTATCTTTACAGAAAGGAGGCAAAAATCATCCTACCTACGTTCTTTCATGCTTTTACAAGAAAACTACAACATAATGATGTCAATATTCAAACATTTATCAGTCCATGACCTTCTCAGGTATGTTATGATAATCATTCCCATATGTTTTGAAATTTGTTCTGATATGTGATTGTAGATTTTATCAGATAGGCCATCCCATTTACATTTGAATTTTTTTTTTAAAGAAATTTTTTCCCTTTTTGTAAGTGTCAATGAGAATACAAAGATTCGGAACAGGGTTCCCACTGGGGTCGGGAAATCAGAAAAAGGTCTCGAATTTTGAAATTGAAATTCAAGGTTGGGGAAAAGTCTGGAATTTACGCGAATGCTTTTGAGGGTTAGGAAAAGTTAGGGAAATTTAGAAGCGGGAAAATGTTAAGTTTTATTGACCAAATCCCTGCAGTAGACAAAGCTGAGCAATGAATTAGGTGTAGGATTTTTCAGTCAAATCAGTTTGTTTGGATTTTTTTCCATATGGCTTGTATCTGATGCACATAAAGTGATAGCCTTCCTTGACTTTCACATAGAGCAACCCTTGCCCTGACATTTTCTTAACAACTGAATGGCTATACTCTGTCCCGGGACCAAGCTCATAAATTGTAATCTGTTTGTGCCTCACCTTGACAAATTCAAAGTCATTTTCTCCGATCAGTGGAAGCTTGCTGTTTAGTGCATCTTTCAGTGCATTCCTGATTGTTTCCTCGTTGTCAGACTCATGTAGCATAATTACTCCGCTAGAGATAACCGACTCCCACTTTAAAAAGTGTGGCTCCTCTTCATCTTCAAAACAGCGCAACAATGCAAATTCGAACGGTTTTCTTTCTGTCTTAGGCGGAGGTTTAGCCTTGGATTTCGTTACCGATCCCCGTTGTAAAGGAGATGCTGCTCTAAGTCTTTCATTTCGATTTAAGCGCCGACACACACCTCCCGCCGAACTCTCCCTCAGCATGCCTCGTGCTCTCTGCAGGGTCTCTTCTAATCTGTCGTTGCCTACTTGTCGAGAGTGAACTGGTCTTCTCGTTTCACTAGCACTTACACCAGTTGTTGATCGCAAAAGTTTCGCTGCTTCATCAAGCAATTCTGCCGCCTTTTCCATGCTGCTTTCCATGATTCAACTCCGTCCAATATGAATATCAATATGGCCGGCTGACAAAAGGCTTGGCGCGCTTTGGCGTTCGCGTTAGGTCACGTGACGTAAAATGGCGGGAACTCGATCCTGGATTGAGAACGATGCTACTCTGGCCGAGCTCGCCCCAGGAAGATTAAATGAATTTTGGAGGTTTAAATCAAATGGAAATTGAAGACTGTTTTTACATAATTTTCAAGGTTTAAATAAAAATAAATTTCTGACAAAACTTGAAATCAAAATAAACTAGCAGAAAAAATATTGAAAATGATTTTAAACAGATATTCACGTTTAAATGGATCGAATATCCGAAGTTCAAATCAAACAGATTTTGGAGCATTGTTTAAACATATATTTGAAAGATTAAATCAAATAGTAAAAGTTTAAATCAAAGTACTTTCAAAATGTTTTAAAAATAATTTTAGGTTTAAATTAAATGAAAATTAGTTGAAAGTTCAAATTTACAGATAATTTAAGTTTAAATCAAATTGATTTTAAAGTGGTTTAAATATATTTTAGTGTGGTTTGAATATTGCTACATATGGGCAGGCATAGGCCACTTATCGGGGACTTCGATGCGCACGTGGCCTTGGGAACGAGGTTGTCCAAAGCAAATCGTGGATTTGGCACGGATTGCCCTGGGAACGAGGTTGTCATTGCATTTCGCCATGAGAGGACCTGGCACTGCACTGTCTCTTTCTAAGATGGCGTCGCGCGGGAAATTCGAAGCAAGAAATAGCCGAACTAAATCGTTTGGCGTTTAACGCTGTGAGTAAAATTATCTATTTTAAACTATCGATCTGGACTAATGTAATACTATTTTAATAAGAGTTAAGAGCAAGAGTGTTTTCAGGCGCCAGGTTTCCTTTAAGGTTCTTCTATGCCTTTGGAAATCTTTATCTTGTAAATTTTCTATACTTCAATATGAGGTCTCCTTCAGCCGTTCAGGTTAGATTTTTCTATATATATTTCTCTTTGTCTCCTATCACGTTATACTATTATTGTACTTAGTGAATTATTAATTTCAGTATAATTGTATTTCGTTTTCTGTATATTAAATGCTACAGCGCGAAATGAGTATAATTAAATGCAAATATGAAAAATCCAAAAACCTCCAATGCGTGGGCAAACTCTTTTGGAACGACTGTTTAACAATTAAAGCTTGTGGTTTATTCCTGGTTACCAAAATAATGTGTTGTTGTTCAACATACTGCAGCGATTGTTCGTGACCCTTCGAAATGTTCGATATTGTTGCTACAGCTTACCAGGCTTGGATGAGCTACAACAGTTCCACTGTGACCGGTTACAACACCACAACGTAGCTCGTAAAAGTTGCTGCGTTTGCACCAGAAACTACAGAATAATAGTTGAAATTAGCCTTGTGATTCGGTGGCTCTAAAACATCTAGTAATACAACATTGCCAACATAAAATCAGTATTATTTCATTACAATTGCATCAATGCAAATGGCACTTGCAAAACGACAAAAACTGCAAACATTTGCTGCAAATGCTCTAAACTCGAGACAATATCATTTCGTCACAAAAACAGATGAGACGAGAAGAAAAAGGTACATTGGTCTGTTGACATGGAAGAAATATATTATTACGTTCCTGATAGGCCAGTGGAAGAATGTTCGACTGGAGTACTTCCAAACAACCGAAATGCAGTACCTCCGCTATCGCTTTCGAAGCAAACTTCCTCGGTGGATATTGTGAGGCCATTTCGAGCTGGTAATCTTGTTAAAAGTGTAAAAGAAGCTAACTCATTTGTTATTCATGCCGGCATGCAGCTGTTGACGAAAGGATTCAAGAACTTCCATATCTGTCGAAGGAAAGAGATTGAAATTGTAGATTACTCGCAGGCGAGTCTTGACAAGCGATGGAATGAGCTCTTTCAGATGTATCAGAGAACGCTGCAGGAAGAGGGAATCTTAGATTTGGATATGGAGGAAGAGGAGTGGGTTTAGTTGTGGGAGGAGGCGCGGATATAAGTGTATTCGGAGGAGGGGAAATACACAGGGATTGTGTTGAGTAATGCAGCTTAGCATGACACGTGAACCAAACCGCTCACAAAAAAAACGTGTTACTCGGAAGACATTCCCTCACTTCCATTGTGTTTCTTCATTCGATATCTGAAGCAAGAAATCTAATACACACGGTCGCTGCGGAGGAAATGGCCAATGGCACACTTTCTCAGGCTCAAGATTGTTTGTAATTCTTTATCTACAAAGTCATGAGTGTAAGTTTAGTTTGCAAACAAAATAGTACTTTTATCTACCATATTGCACTAGGGCTTCAGAGACGCTTAAACAGAGATTGACTAAACTAAAGCAAAGAATGAAATTGTATTTGGCGGTAATGATTCTTAATTGTTCGCGTACGTGTTTACAAAATCAAGACGAGCTTGTTTGCTTAGATATCTACAGACATTTTAAAAAGAACCCCTTTACAAGAACACTCGCTCACATTTCTTGCCAAAATGCACTTTTGCCTAAACTTCCTAAATTTTAAAGAACAATATAAAGCTGACGTTCAGAACTATAACATTTGAAGGTAAAGTAAAACTAAATTAGCCATAGATTAAGATCCTTCGACAGAAAATATTATGACCTCCCATACGTGTTGTCGAGATGGCTCAATGTTTTTGTATATAGTTATGGAATGTATTTGAATAGTTGTATTTCTGATCTTCAGTGTAAGATCAGCCCTTTCATTTCGGTCAAAAAGCCAACAACTTTCATCAAGCTCCAATACTGACTGTCAAAAAAAGTCAACTTTTGACGACATACATTTCCCGATTTTCAATTGATTTATACCTCTTTTCTCAATGTTTGAACCCCCCAAAACCAACTTGTGAGAACATACATTGGATATTGAAAATAGGGCTACATAGCAGCCCTTGGGGTGGGGGTGGTAATAGGGCTGCATTCAGTTAAGGAATTATTTTAGAATCCGAGTACGCAGAATTATTGGATCTGCTAAATTTTGTAAAAACAAAGATTTCATGGTTGGGACCTCTTAACATATCCAAGAAAATACAAAGTGAATCGCCTAAATATAATAAAAGTTTTTGATTTCGTATATCCTTCATGAGTGTATATACAGCTATTTAAAAAAGTTTGACATCTACAAAGTGCAATAGGTAAAACGCAAAGCACAATTTTCAGTCCAGTCTCAAGCATGTAGATTTTGCTAATTGCTGAAAAATATTCAATCAAATCTGATCGGCAGTGTTCATAAACGTACTTTGCTATTTCTGTGTGTTGTTTGGGAGACAGAGGAAGCTAGACACAATTACTTTGGTGCTTGGTATTGCACTTTCCCTGTTATTGCGCTTCAGTTGCGGATCTCAACCTTTTTTGAAATAGCTGTAAATTATATATAGGTTACAAGACTCCTTCGCAGCAATTCATCCCGATGATGACGGCAGTAGATGATTGTGTAAGATTTATTATTAGATACGGGTATTTTATTTGTTCTTGTTTTGAGTTGTACTCATTATAGTTTTAGTATTCATAAAGATGGAACAAATTGTCGTCAAACGTTTTGCCGCAATTGCAACAGAATTTCGCCGAAAGTTCATAAAAAGAGAAGTCACAATAGCAAAGCCACAGACGAGATTAAAGTATTTATTAGAGACAATATGCGACAGTTCTTTTCTTCACAGACTGTATAACAAGAATTTGCGCATTTATAGGAAATGTAGTAATTTATAATAAAGTATTGCCTACAAATTAATAATTTAGCCCACGAAACCATGATAGCTTGATGATTATTAAATAGTCGGAAAGTAGATCATATCTGCAGTTCTGTACACCCTGCGTGAGCTGCCAGTATATTTTTGAACTTGTTGTTTTGAAGGTAGTTTCCACTGGTTAATACGATTACTTTGTGGAACACGATTTTCGGTGATTAAATCACGGGTTAATTTTGCATACTTTTTATAGTTATGCAATTACACCACAAAACGCGTCATCTTGTAGCCACTGGGAAATTACTGCGGTGTCTCCCAAGTGATGATTTTATCATTCTCTCAACGGTAAACCGCGCTTGACGTGTTGTGTTGCGTTCACAATCGCAGTATTGCCAGTTATATACAAGAAAACGTTCATTTAAAGATTATTGTTATAAATAAAATCATCATTTAGAAGTTTAACGTTTTGGTTGTATCTTGTGTGCATGTATTGATTCGTTGCTCGTGACGTGGAACACGAGGGCCAAAGTCGTCAGTCAACATGTATCTTTTATTAATTTTTGTAACAATCCTTAAGTTTTCTTGAGAATAATCTATGTATTTTAATATAATCTACCTACTTTACTGGGATGAGGTAGCGGACATAATTCAAGTTTTGTATTTCGGGGGAGGGGGTGTCGGATCCAAAGTGAACACTGAATAACAGTGGAACTTTGTACTTTCCGATGTGGCACACTCAGTTCAGCAGAGCTGTTACCAAAACAAACAAAACGAGAGCTCGGGTCACTGTTACTGACCATCTGACCGTCCCTAAATCACGAACAAAAACACATGGCGATAACTCTTTCTCCTGTGCAGCTCCAAGATTGTGGAAAGCAAAACTTAAAACACATCTGTTTAAATTAGCTTTTAAATTATCATAAATTATTTTTTAAAATCACTTATTATCTTTTTAACAATTTGTAATGTAAAAAGCATTGAAACTTGAGTTTGCGCATGCGCGTTCGTCAACGGGTTCATGAAGTAAGGGCAAATACTGAGTAAAATGAAGCTTCGCCTTTTCTTTGAGTTCAATCAGTGGTTCAATTCACACTCGTTTTGTTGTTGCGCTTGTGTTTGCGCTTGTTTCACAACCAGGCGATTGTTACAATGAAGTGGTTAAATCACTCAATGGCAGGCTAACGGCATCCGGAAGGGCTAACTATGACTTTATTCTGCCTTTTGCTGCTTCAGGTTTCCAACTTTGTCACGATTTCCACAGCAAATTTTCTTGCGCAAGTCGGTTGCAACTTAAAATCGCGCGTGTAACTGACGCGGCGATTTCAGTGCGATTCGGGTGCGATTTCAAATCAGGCCGTAGATCAAAAACAGTATACAGTTTTTAAGCTATTGAAATAGCGCCAATTATAGTTTATGCAAGCTCAAAACTTGAAGGAAAGTGTACCGCAAACCACGTTTCGTAGAAATTGAAGTGATATCGCGCTGAAGCTGTTACGCGAGCGGAAGAAAAATTGCAGTGAAAAAATTTCAAATTTGCTCGCCGTGTAACATAGCCATGTTGAGATCGATGATCGAGGTAGATTGCACGAGTGAGAATCCATTGCAACTATAACAATATAAACGCGAGAAAAAGAAAAGAGCAAAATCAATGGGAAAAAATATCCAGCGAGTCAAAGACTTGTTGGCCACTTCATAGGTCCTGCTACTCATTCTAAGTAATTTATTATACTTCTGGTATCTGGATTAGGTTTGCATATTGTATGTTGGTATTTCTAGCAGCCATTAATTTATGGTGCATGTAAATTGGATGGATAATTAACGATTTGTGTTATCTGCCGAAGCCGAAGGCTGAAGTGGATAACACGAACGGAGGCTTTGATAATCAGTTCGCGCTCTTATTCTGCGCAATTGTTTCATTATGTATTTATACAGATACAAGTGCTGTAATACTCACAATCATAGTATTTTTATGACACAACAAGGAAAAAATAAAATCACGCAATAAGACGTTTTTAAACAACTTTTAAAATTTTAATGAGCGAACGTTCTCCCACCACCAGGTTGCCATAGAAACGACTTCATTTCTGCATGCATAAAACTATTGTTAGTAGATATGACGTAACGATTTCGCGCCATCTGGAGATAACAGTTTGTTTGTATCAAAATGGAGACAGTGAAAATGCATAATAGAGATCATTTCGCTTCACTGTCAAAGATTGATCAGAACAAAATGCTCGCGTCAGCGAGTCACGCGTCAATTCTCATCTCTGATTGGTTGCCAGTACTCAACTCTCGAATTTTATTGGTCAAAACCTGCTTTGACAATGCAATGACAATGCAAATGACAATGAGCTTTTGACAGTGAAGCGGAATCGTCTCTAATAGCAGATGGTCAACCCCATGCAATAAATGAACAAAATCACAATCGAATATGCGTCGCATTTGCAGAAACACCAGTGGACTTTATTGCATTGTTTAAAAGTAATTATAACTCTCTTAGCGGTAAACCGCATAGTACGTTGTCAGTCTTTAGAGATTACAGCTTCA
>JAOWAY010442232.1:0-13473 GCA_028565895.1 Goniobranchus geometricus | reverse complement strand
GTACTTGTTTATTTTCCTTTTTAACATTTGTAGGTCGATACTTTCAAACATAATGAATAAAATGAAGTGGTTCAATACACTTGAATTGTATAAGTGATAATAGTGAGCTATACCACACTTTCCACCACAATTTCTACATTGAACAGTACGGTGTGTATTTGACTTTTTGCTGGAGTTATATTTGGGCAGTCTCATGTCTTTTGAAATTCTTAGATGTGGTTTTGGCTATCCTTTCCACAGACTCCATTTCGTCAGCCTGTTTATCTGTGAGCTCGATATTCCTCACCTCATCTAATAGTTGTGTGAGGTTAAGTCTGTCTCTTAGTGCTTTCCTTCTGAGCTTTAATGATGTCATTCCTTCTATCATTTGAGACAAGATTTCCCTATCCCTGTCTTGGAAGTTACAAAGATTAGCTTGTGCTCATAGACTTGTGTGATACTGATCCATTTTTTCCCCCTCTGCTTGTGTTAATTTTCTAAATTTGAAAGATTCGTAATTCAAATTAATCTTGGGTGAGAAGTAATCTGGGTGAGATGTTTTAAGCTTGTTGTAGTCTGATTTCTTGTCATCTTCAAATGTCTCCACCAAATCATAATCTTCTTCTCCCGCATAGTGTAAGAGTAGAGCTTTCAGTCTATTAAGATCTTTTATATCCATGGCTGTCATGAGGTTTTCGAATTGGTTGATCCATTTCTTCCACCCAATTCCCGCTGAAACTTCGTTATCTTTCACTTTGAAAGAGGGAAAACTAGGTAGGGAGGCCATATCATCTTGATATTGATTGATTAACCTTTGCTTTGAAAGAATAGGTACTGTAACTGACTATGAAAGTGGCTATGGAGAGGAATCCTTGCTAAGGTCTACCAAACAATTCTGCTTAGATCATGAATCAAGATCAATATTAAACTAGATCCTAGATCTAGATCAGATAAATGGATTGATTGCAAAATACCTGTATTTAACATGAAATAATAATGAAACAACATCCTCGTCGCCATTATAACATATTATGTGGACAGATGAAGGAAGATTGTGGACTATGTCGATGCTCTGATAGCCATGTTGGCCATGTTTATTCTCCTCGTATTATTTTTCCCTGGATTCCGGGAACACAACTCTACTATACAAACATAACAGTTAACATAGCATATTTTAGGTTATCTCTCTTGGACCATTAACTGCAATAATAATGACAATATAAGTACAAGAACACTACAGTGCATAATATCAGACATTGGAAAAGTTAAAAAGAAAATTCCCGACAGTATTCTTTATAAAGTTCAGCCTTCAAGTTAGATTTAAAGGTCACAAGACCAGGACTTGATCTAGTTACGAACAACGAGTCCCAAATTGGAGGTGCATCATTAGTAAAAGCTAGAGTTGAAAAATTTGCTTTTACACACAGCTGTTAAGAGTGCACACCTAGGTTCCTTCGGCGAGCCTACGAGCCAGCACACCGCTTCCTGTAATCCGATACGGCAATGGAAGACTTATGGGGTGACGACCCTGGGGGGGGGGGGTTTACATGTTGGAGGGGGTGGTGACTTAGGGGTTAACGCGTTGGAGAGGCTGGCGACTTGGGAGGGTGAGGATTGACGTGTTGTAGGGGGTGGCAACTTGGGGGTTTGCTTGATGTGTTGGAGGGGATGGCGACTTGTGGGGTGATGACCTGGGGGGGGGGGGGTGATGTGTTGGAGGGGATGGCAACTTGTGGGGTGATGACCTGGGGGATGATGTGTTGCAGGGGCTGGCGACTTGGGGGGATGGCATGTTGGGGGTTGTGTTTTTCCCTTGAACAAAAGTCAGAACTAGATGACCACCTAAATTCCTTCTTCCCCAGCTCACTTAGACTGTGGGCCAGATACAGTCGAGAGAGGCCAAGCTATTGACATCTATTTTATTTTTTTTTATTTTCTTTAATTTTTTTTTTATAAGGCAGAATTTTTAACTTGTTGTTATAGTCAGGCATGGGCCTGTGGCCACGAAGAGTGTTCCATGTTCTTTGTGCTTGTCAAGATGTTTGTTACAAAGTTTGGTAAACTAGCAACCCTGCCAAATACTGATCGGTTTGTCTCTGCTAAATTATTGCTAAAATCTAGGGTTTCTGTGATGACATTGTCAGCTGCCAGACCTGACGCAACCTTCCGTTGTTCATGTTCATTTTGCAATGAAAGGCCAGCTTCTTTCAAGTATCGCCTATGTAGACGCAACTGGCTCCATGCCAGGTCGGTTGCTTCTTTCATTGACATCACTGTTTCGCTGCTCATTTGAGGCTTTGTTTTGATGCCTGCCTGCTCACAAATACTTCTTCTTAAGGGTATTTGATTGCGTTTTAACTCTGATGTCTGTTGTGTAATGATGCTGTCTTCTGATTTGCCGGCTAACATTTTCCTGATGGATGAAATCAGATTTGTGCAATTTCTCTTTGTGGTTTGTTTGGCATGACTACTTTCTATCTTGGGTTTGGTTAAATTGGCTAAAAACATTGGCTGGCCTTCTGCTTTGCATCTGATTATGTTTGATCGTGAATTGCTGAACTGAATGCGGAGGAAGTAATGCTATCTTTCATAATTTTAGTGGGTTTGGACGGTGTTGATGAAGCCTTCAATGCCTGCTGTGACTATTCCACAGTCGTGTGATGTGCATTGTTGTGCTTCTGCAATGCTTTCTGTGTCATAAAAGTTGAAGGAGTGAGTTGGCGATGTGTTGTTGTCTTTTAACTGAGTGGGGGGATTGTCAAAATAGTTTGCTGAAATCAAGAGTGTTTTATTCGTTTGGTGCATGTTTGATTGTTCTTGTTCTTGTGGTGTATATGTATTGATTGGTGTAGCTCTTTGTGGCTTGTGGATGTTATCTGGTTTTTTTTTTGTTTTTTTTTGTTCTTTTATGCAACCGACAGTTGTCTGATAAAAATGGGAACAAGAAGGACAGTCTTGAGTGGTCAGGTTTTCACAAAACTCTGTCCAGATATGTTCACTGTCTTTGACAAGTTGCTTTGCCTTAATTTGTTCCTTCGTAAAATTGCTGTGATAAACGCAGTGGTGCAAAGTCAGAGGAATTTGAGAATTTCCATTTCAAGCGGATGGTAGGCGCGCCCGGCTGTCAAGCTCTTTGCTTGGCCCTGACAGATGATTTATGGCACACCACAAAGGGCGGAGAAAGCTAGGCTGACTTGAAACTAAATTGCGGGTTAAGGTGCCATTTTAACAGCCGTTTACAAAGTTTTCTTTCAAGTGGCTTCTGTCCAGCCAGATGAACAAAGAGCTCCAGAGGGCCTTTACTTGGAAAGTGAAGCTTTTAAGTACTCTGGTGCCAAGTCATGAAAGTTTTTAAAAATGAGACAGGCCGTGTTTTAACTTGCTGTTTGGTTATAGCTAATAGAATAAAACAGTTCACTCTAACATATGAGCCAGTATGCACTTAGAGAAAGGAAGAAAGGCAACAATACAACTTCTTCGTTCGAGAGACAGCCAATGACTGATTTAATGTGGTAAAACCAGAAAGGGTTGGGCGAACCAGACAAAGATGGTGAGTGTTGGAATGCACTCAGAGACAGTGCATGCAGAACGATATGAATTCACAAGTAAACACACAACACCTCCCCACCAAACCTTGAAGGTGGAAAGGCAATATATTATTTAACAGCAGTTTTTGAAGAGGTTTTCTTGTTCTTGTTGATCTTCGCAGATTGACCAAGCCATAGGGCATTTGTCGTGATTGCACCTGAATAGAAAACATGTGTGCCTTGGCATATTGGATGACAATGAGTCAGGGATGGCTGGATGTTGGAATTGACTTGGCAACATAAATCTATCTGCTGCTACGTCTTCAGGGTAGTTGCCCTGATTGGCTCTGAATCTTGGACGTAGTTGTTTGATGTGACGTTTTCACATTGGGCGTCTGGGACAGACGTGAATGTTATATGTACGTTGACTTAAAACCTTTGAAATGATGGCTGGACCCTCATCTTGGATCCTTGTCACACCCTGGATCTTAGTAAAGTTTGTGACAAGGATTTCCATACTTGAATGAATGCACGACGGGAGAATTTTGACATTGATGTGACTGTTTGCCTTGTGCAACATGCGATGGTGACGGAATGAGTGCATCAATGCTTGATAATATTTGAGGACCGTTTAGCAATTCACCAGGTGAAAGACCACCGCAAAGGGGAGTGCACATATATTGCATTAGAAATTCTTTCAGTACTGATTTTGTTCAAGAGAGAAGATTTCCGAAAAGAATTTTTTAAGCTTTGAATGAGACGTTCTGTTGATTCATTAATCTACACAATGGGTCCTCTGGTAGCAGCTATGGACGCACTTGATTCTCATTCAGGTTGTTTTGATGTCCGTCACAGTTTTGACATGTGTGGCAGAGATCCACAATTTGAGAGTCAGTGCCTGGCCAGTAAATGGTACGGGCTAGCTGTTTCATTCTCTGCATTCCAAAGTGTGAGAGAACAGAATCTGCAGTACTTATGATTGCTAGCTTCCATCGGCCTCCATAGCTCCGTATTCACAACTGAGCGAGTCCTACAATCTTTCAAATGTTTTTATGGAGAATCGTGTATCTGAACTTACCTCCTCTGACATTTTATCAGGAGTTTTTGGCTTCTCTGCAGAATTGGAATGAGGCCAACTGTTGTGGCAAATATATGCATTACGTTTGGATCTTTAGATGATAGCTTTGCTAGGATTTGTAGGCTGAGTTGATGTCATACAGTTTTGATGACGCAAATGGAGTCCATGTCTACTCCATTCACCTTTCTATAAAATTGTTCATCTGGTCCCCATGACAGACGACTGAGAGCGTCTGCGATGCCTTGCTCGGATGATTTTTCATATTCTATAATGCAGTCATACTAATTGAGTGTGAGTGACCATCTTGCTGAGCGATTCGCTGTGAGTGCAGGAGTTGCTTTATTAAGGCTGAAGATATTCAAGAGAGGTTTAATGTCTGTTATGAGAATGAATTTCCTGTTATACTGTCAAAACTTTGATAATGCAAAGATATTAGGGAGAGCGTCCTTCTGATGGAGTCAAATTTTTTAATACATTTGCGATGGGGTGTCCACTCCCATCAGCGTATCGATGAAAAGGGAAGGGCCCCATGCCACAGTCAGATGCTTCACACGAGACACCGATATCGAGAGAAGTATCAGGGTGAGTGAGAAGAGTGTCCTGACAAAGCAGATCTTTCACTCTTTGGATTGAAGCTTGTTCCTTTGCACCCCCATACCATTTGATATCTTGCTTTGTGAGATGATAAAGAGGATCAAGTATGGTGATAAATGTGTGGCGGCCCAGGAAAACCTTATCGAACTATCAAAGTCACCATTTTGAGTTATTGATACCCAGTTATAGTCTGTTCAATTCTGAGCACAATGCACGTTATTTCTTTGAATTATCTATCTTAGAAGCTGAGATATGCTTTTTTAAAGAACGAGAAAAAAGCCCACAAAGTAAAAAGAACAGTTTTATGGTTGGAACATTCGAAAAAGACAATAAAACAGATACTCTTTGAGTGGTATGAAAAGAGGAAAGAGAGTGTTATAGTAAGTTTTAATATTTTCAATATTAGAAAATTTCTCTCTAACGTTATGACATGGTTAGCCTTCCCCTTATACCCCAACGGCCTCTTGTTGATTTCATGTTAGGCTGTTTGGTGGGCAGTGGTTAAATTTCGTCTTTTCATCTTATGATTGTTCCTCTGGATCAGGTGAAAAAGGTTTAGGGGCACCACATCCTGACTTGACAAAGGGTCAAATTTCCTTGAAAAGGTACCACTGTCGTTGATAAGATAATCCATTTGGCTTTAATGACAGATGGAAAATTGTTTGGGGTGGGTTTATAAATCAAAATATCTTGACTCTCTTGATCAGCTGCTGAATGCTAATTTAGGTTTTAGTTGTCCTGAGGTATCCATAAAGAAGTGATGAAATGATTTAATTTGTCTTTCTTTCCTGAAGAATTTGGAAAGAAAACTGGACCAATCGTAGACCTCCATATTTGAATTTTCATTCCCTGGTCACACCAGTTGTGCCTGATTCATTGAGGATGATTCTTCTACTACAGGTTCAATGTCTTTTAGACAATTACTCTTGTCCTCATAACTTTTCTTTTATCAATCCAAATCCTGCATCAGGACTGAATTTGGTATGGCCTGTAATTAAAAAGCTAAGGGTGATGGATCTGTGCAGAGTGGTAATGCAGCACCAGAGAAGAGACCATATGATAAAAGAATTTTTGTCCCGACCGACATAATTATCCGCATATAGGATAAGGTCGTTCTCTCCAAGCAGATAATTTTTAAGAAAGTGATGAAGGTAGGAAATAACCATATTGGCAGTTTTACCACAGGAATGTGATTCAATCAATTATGCAATTAACCTGCCGCGATTAAGGTTCACAATTCCAAATAATCCGCACTTATGGGGTGTCTTCACATATTTTGGTCCTAGCTGTAGGGGATCATAAGGAAAGTTGACCTGTTGAGTAAAGTCAAATGACAAGTGATAAAAGCCACTGAACGGGCTGTGGTCATTTTTACCTAAAGCAAAATCTTCTGGCAGCTGCTCTTTCACATGTTTAATAACTTTGATAATTTCTCCTCTCCTGGTCTATGATTTTCTTGTGCTTTTCTAAGTCCTGGACAAGTTTCTGCTTAACCTCCAGAGATTTATTTGTTGCCTTGGCAATGCTGTTGGCCCCATCCTGGCATGTCCAGCATAAATCGCTTGCTGGTGGCATTGTGCGAATGGATGGTAGTACCTGCCGCCATAAATTATGGAATGTCCTTAATTTGACAGCGTGATGTCCATTGGCATCACATTCAGCTCCCTTTTGCTCCTCCTATCCATTAAATTATCAAAGGCCATGACCCTACAGTGTAAGTTTGTTTGGTTTTCTGACACTACGGCCACTTCTAGTAGTGTATGTTGTATTGTCTGGGTGGGCTCTCTGAGACACGTTGTCTTCGAGAGCAAGCGAGTTTGGGAACTCACTGAGATTTGGTGAGGTTTGCACCTCGACCTGTGGCTGCGTAGTTTTGGGCAAGCCACTATTGTTGTTGACAGTTGAATTGTGGCCTTCGAGAAGCCTTGAATCAGTGTCGTCATCTACCTCAAGGGGTGATTCTATGGCAGCATAACTTTTGTTTGCTGCTTCAGTGGAAAGGCGAATGTGTCTTCGGTTCCTCTTGTAGGTGCCGTCGGGCGTCTGGATGTAATATGAGCGTGGTCCAGCTTTCCTATCAACGGAACCTGCTACCCATGCTTTGCGTCCTGCTGTTGGTTGGATTCTGACATTGGCCGCTTCCGGGAGTTCTTTCAGTGGTCTTGTACGTTGATCGTGGTAGAACTTCTGATTTTCTTTCATTTTATAGTACTGTTTCACCAATTCTTTGCGATTGATTGTTCTTGGTTGCAGAAGCTGAGAGGCAGTTGGAAGTAGATTTCTTAGCTGTCGTCCCATTAACAGCTGCGCTGGTGAAGCCTTGATTGTTTCAAGAGGTGTAGTGTTGTAGTCAAGAAGAGCTAAATGTTTGTCTTGACATTTATGCCACATTCTTTTCACTATCTGAACAGCTCTTTCTGCTTTCCCGTTGGCGCTTTGATGGTGAGGAGACACCATGATGTGCTTTATATTGTAGCTATGACAGAAATCTTGAAATTCCTGACTTGTGAACTGTCGTCCACAGTCTGTCTTTACGACAGTGGGGATGCCATGGACACCGAAGCTCTGTTTTAATGCTTCAATGACTGAAGTGCTTCTCATGCTGTTTATCTTTGATGTCTGAATAAACGACGAATAATAGTCAACAATTATGAGGTGGTTTGAAAACTCAAACTCGAAGATGTCGACGGCAATTTCTTCAAACGGGCGATTGGGAAGAGAAGAGTATCTCAGCGGTTCTGCAGGCTGTTTATTGGCGATCGATGCACACAACTCACAGTTCCTGACCTTTTGCTCGATTTCTCCATTCATGTTTGGCCAAAATAAGACTTCTCTGGCCCTTTGTTTGCATTTGACGATTCCCATATGACTTTTATGGATAAGATCTAGAGCATAAGCTCTTAGACTAGGTGGGACTACAATTCTCATGGACTTGAAGATTATCCCATCAGCCACTCCAAGTTCACTCCTGCTGTCAAAATAGGGTTGTACTTCTCTTGGCACATTTCTTTTATCATCTGGCCATCCACTAAGGATTGTTTCGTAAAGCTCGTTGAGTTCGTCGTGCGTCTTCGTCTGGAAAAGTTTGTATTTTTCCTCAGTAATGTTCAGGAAATCAGCTGATTTTACTTGGTTTAGGTCTAGTACTGTTGAAGTGTCCTGAAGATATGCCCTTGACAGGGTATCTGGTAGTTGCATATTTTTGCCTTTTCTATAAGTAATAGTTAGGTCGTACCACTGAAGTGCGAGTAGCATCCTCTGTAATCTCATTGGCGCTGTGAGTAGTGGTTTCTTGAAGATCTGTTCAAGAGGTTTATGGTCTGTAAAAACTGTCACGTCTTTACCAAAGATGAAGCAGTGAAATTTCTTACATGCGTGTACAATAGCCGCCATTTCTTTCTCTATCTGGGCATATCGTGTTTCGGTGTCAGTTAACGCCCTAGATGAGTAAGCAACAGGCCTATTGTCTTGCATAAGTACAGCTCCCAGGCCCGTGGAACTTGCATCGCAGTGAACCTCTACAGGTTGGTTGACGTCAAAATACTTCAAGATCGGTGCCTTAGTACAGAGACTCTTGAGTTTGATAAATGCCTGCTCATGATGACTTTCCCATTGGAAGAGTGTGTCAGTCTTAAGCAGTTGACGCAGCGGTTCGTCTTCCTGACTCAGATTGGGAATGAATTTTCCCAGATATGTTATAAATCCGAGAAACCTGCGAAGACTTTCTTTATCATGTGGCCTTGGCATCTCTTTTACAGCTTTGATTTTCTCTGGATCTGCTGTAAGGCCTTCTGCACTGATGATGTGACCGCAATACTCAACTGAGTTCTGACGGATCCTCACTTTATCCATGTTAAGTTTCAAGTTGTAGGCAGTCGCTTGTTGTAGAACTTTTTTTAGTATCTCGTCATGTTCTTTTTTATCCTTACCAGCAATTAGGATGTCATCCATTATTGCAAATGCTCCGGATATGCCTTCCAACATTTGGTCCATTATTCTTTGAAAGATCTCTGGACTGCATTTTAATCCAAAAGGTAGTCTAAGCCATCGAAATCTTCCCAAGGGTGTGTTGAAGGTTGTCAACTTGGATGAATTTTCGTCTAACTTTATTTGTAAGAACCCACTTTTGGCATCTAGTTTGCTGAAAACAGTGGCATTCGGAATTTCTCTAGTTATGTCTTCTATTGTCTTCATTGGGTGGTGTTCCCTTTTAATAACTTTGTTTAGATCCTTTGGATCGAGGCAGATTCTAACCTTTTCATTTCTCATTGAGACCACCATGGAGTTCACCCATTCGGTTGGTTCGTAGACTCTGGTGATAAACTGATCTTGTTCCATTTCTTCTAGTTTTGCGCATATTTTCTCTTTCAAAGCCGGTGGAAACTTTCTACATCCATGTACAACTCCAGTGCTGCCTTCTTCCAGTTTTATTTTGTAGATTCCAGGAAGAAGTCCAGTGGTCTTTGTTATCTCTGGAAAGTCATCCAATTCTGATGTTGGACTCTTTGCCTGTAGATGTTCCACTTTTGTTATCAGCCCTAATGCTTCTGCAAGATCCCCTGAGATTATGTTGTCAGCTTCGATGTCTACAATTTGGAACTTTGCTCCAACTGTTGTTTCCGTTTGTAGGCTTAGGTTGAGATTTGCTTGACCTATGGGTTTTATGAGATGGCTTGAGTATGTTTTAAGAACAGTCTTACTCACTTCTATTGGTTCTTTGTTCCTGATGCTATCAAAGACAGATTTTTGTAAAATGTTGCACTTTGCACCTGTGTCAATCCTAAACTTCACTGGTGTATTGTTGACTTTAAGTGTTGTTATCCACCTGTCACTGTCATTCAATTTATCACTCAGTGAGTAGATATGCATAACTTCTAACTCTTCTTCCAGACCAGACTCTGAAGTACTCTCGTCGACCTGGTTAATTGCTTTAAATCTATTACGACATGCAATCTGCCAGTGTCCCTTTTTCTTGCAAAATCCACATACCGAGGTTTTGGCCGGACAAAACTTGTGTGTATCAGGTCTGCCACATCTACTACAATTCTTGGTAGTTTCCGTTTGAAAATTCTTGTAGAGGCTACTGGATTGGTGCATTTTTCTTTGTTGCCTAGCTTGTACTTGATCAACTCTAACCTCTTCTCTTAAGGCTTTAAGTTGACTTTTTGATTCATGATGCTGTTGACCCAATTCCATTGCTTTGGATAGAGTTAGCCCTTCACCTCTATCGAGTAGTTTCTCCTGCAGCTTAGCATCTGCAACTCCATCAATTATACAGTCAATAAGGATATCCTCTGGATTATCATATTCACAGTCCATGAGGATAACTTTAAGATCTTTAACATAATTTGTAAAGGTCTCAGTTGATGTTTGTTTCCTGTTTTTGAGTTTGTGTCGTGCCATTCTTTTATTCTTCTTAGGCCTGACATATTCTTCAAACTTTTGGAAGACAATTTTAACGTCATCTATTCCCTCTGCTATTTGTAGAGTCTTATAGATCTCTCGCCCTTCTTCGCCGATCCAGGTGCCTACCCAGCCACATTTTTGTTTTTCCGTAGTGCCACTTAGTGGCCCATCAAAAATAAACTGGCAGTGTTCCTTGAATCTACTCAATTCAGCAAACTGGTCTGGTGCATTCCAATTCATTGATGGATGGGGAAATTGAAATGCCATTTCGAAGCCTAGATCTGTGTAAATTGACCTCTAAACTGTGACCTAACCGTTAGTTCAAGCCTGAAGTAATTTAGAAATCTAGATCTAGAATCTAGAACTAGAGTGAATTTTGGCCAAGTAAATCTTTTTACCTTGTTCCTGGTTCACTTCTGACACCATGTAATGTTTATAAAGTCACCTGTTATAGTAAGTGGACGTACACAATGTTAGATCTAGAATTGAAGCAACTCAGCCATTGAGTTCAGGCTAGAAGAGGAAGTTTATTGAAAACAACACTGGCTATTGCCAGAACGTTATTTGGCAAACTGGCCAAATCACAATTACATTACAGTTTATGTTCTCGCGCAATGATTTCTGTTGACAATAAAATTTAAGAATACTTCTTTTATACTTCTTTCTTACAATGACAACATTCATTAAAACAAGTGATATGTTGTACTGTTTATTAAATTGTTCTTTATCTCAATTATTTTCAAGAAACATTAAAATCTTGAATCACACATTTATTGCCAAAGTGGGGTATAATAAAATATTTATCGCACGATAGGGAGCTATATTAGCACGCGGTCCCATATGAAATACTCGCAGGCTCGTGTTTCATGGGACCTTGTGCTGATATAGCACCATATCGTGCAATATTTGTGTAGTGTTCAACATGAAATTTGCACCAAGAATTTCTGAAGCCCAAAAACATTTAGTCAGCTGCAGCAAATAAGGTTTGCTGTATTTTGTCAGGGTTTGTTTTAAAAGATCTAGTTAGAAAGTAGGATTCTTGACCTACTACTATCATTGTAAGTAGAAAGAAATCAGAATTCATCCAAACAGAGACTGATCACTAGGTCTGCGAGGCAGTGATCACAACAGGCTGGTTGACCCTACATATTCATCTAGATCTCAATTTTATCTGGATTCTGACAAATTAGAGCTTCCAAGCACTCGACTCGCTATCACTGACACTATTATCAGAACTCGATAAAGAGTCAATCCTTTGTCGAATGAGTTGACTTGCAGTCTAGATCTAGATTCTAGGCCCTAGTCTATCTTCTTTTCTCGACAGTTTTGACCTAGAGATCTAGATTCTAGATCTGCTACTACACTGCCTCCACTCACCATTATCCTTCTGATCACGTAAACAGACAAATAAATAAATGAACTTCACAAAGTTAGAGAAAAATGATTTTTGTGTGAGGGGCCAATTCTAACGTCGAATCTAGTCTAGATCTAATTATCAATGTTTGGACTTATCTGTCTTTGTCTTTTTTGGTATTGGGAAAGCCATGGAACTTCAGCTTTTCACCGGTTCGTCGATCAGTAGAGGTTTTGGTGTTCGCACTACAGTTTATAAAGGAACAATACTTGGCATGCTTGGTAGCCAACAAAAAATTGTAAAGAGAATCTATGAACATATGTTAAAAAATAATCTAAATGTGGAATTTAGGAATGTCAACTTCACTTCTTGATTGCTGGGTTGCCAGGCTGCAGAGATCATAAACGAACGTCATACCTCCTTTTGAACATGGCGGTGGCTCGGTAATTTCCGGAAACCCGACACATGCCGAAGACGAAATACCCTCTCTGCTCTCCATAGGCCTACTCTGTGTTTTGGGGGTCTTTTTCTGAGGCTGCTGTTAGAGTTGTATCATCTGCGTACCTGACATTGTTTATGTTTTGTCCATTAACTTTGAGGCCTGACTAATCTTCTAAATTTCTAAGAATCATTTCATGTAGATCTATATTAAAGAGATCTGGTGACATAACACAGCCTTGTCTAAATCCCCGCTTGATCGTCATTGAGTCACTTAAATCTCCATCAATCCTTACAGCTGCACTTTAGTCCCTGTGTAGATTTCTAACAATTCTTAAATCCTTGCCATCGATGTCTAATTTATGTAAAATATTGAAAAGCTCATCATGTCTTACTTTATCAAATGCCTTTGAATAGCGGAGACAGAGGAAGAATAGAGACACATCACTCCTTGATTTTGGCGAGGTCGGGGTCAGGCATCTGGTGAAAGTTTCACGCCGTACAACTATTGTCTGTTCCCCCCAACCCACGAATCGCCGTATTGTTTTTTGTAGTAAATTAATTAATGGGATTGGTCTAAATGGGTCTCTCCTCCGGTTTCTCTTTCGTTACCATCACATCACACTCACATCCACACATGAAAGATGGAGTCTGAACTTTCTAGTCAAGATTTTGATGAAAAAAAATAAAAACATACCGTACTTCAAAGTGGTGTAGAAGCATTAAATGTACCAATTCCAAAATTAACTGCCCCAAGTTGGCCTTCTTCTCCTTCCCTCTGGATTTAGAAAGGAGGGTTAACTTGATTGGAGTTGCATGGTTAGAATTCACTTGTCATTGTCGGCACGTGGTTTGGGCTAGTTCTTTAGAGTCGGTTATCATAATTTTACCTAACATGCTCTCGCTTTTTTGAACGACGATGATTATAAAACAATAGAAGAATGATGGTTGCGGCTTTGGCTTTATGTTGGTAATCGCAATAATAATACAGTAATGATGGAGCAGCAGGATCTTTCTTTTTTTCTTTCTTTTTCAAATTCCCATTCTACCTTTCAGTGTATGGGATCTAGATATCCGAAATGATCTTTCTCCAGTCT
>JAOWAY010442121.1:0-13475 GCA_028565895.1 Goniobranchus geometricus | reverse complement strand
CTTTTTTGCTCTAGACCAAGATCAAGTTTGGTCTTCGAAAATGATTTTCTTCATCTTTCTTTAAAGAAAAAATAAATAAATAAATAGGAGAAATTGGAATTATTATTTTCATATTGTTTTCTTTTTTCACCTCTTTCTTTTAATTTCTTATCTCTCTTCCAAATTCTTATTCACTTGCATGGCATTTGCCGTCCTTAAAATAATGGAGATTCTTGTAAATAAACAATGACGCTTTTAGATTATAAACAGACGTAGAAATCAACCGATGAAGTATGTATTCAGATTTTAGAGTATAGATGCTGCAGAAAGATCTATTTCTTTAGTTTGAATAACAAGTTGCTAAAAATGTACGTTCGGATCAATTTGTTTTGTTTGAAAAAATCAAGATAATTGTCTAGATTTATCCTGGAAGATACTAATATGCTTGTCAGTACATTTGTCTCGATCATAATTTGTGGTTCACATATCATTAAAGACACCAAGAAATCTTGCTGGAAGAAATAGCTGGAGCCTTCAGTCTTAATATCTTTTCATTAAAAGAGGGTTATTAACGGCGTTTCTTCGATTTCATTTACGTAATGTAATAATTAAATTATAAAAATGAGCTTCTTTAGTCAGTAGACCTCAATGGGGCTTTTAGATAATGCCCATGTTGTGACTTATCAAAATAGTATGCTTCATACAAAATTTGGAGGCTCTGGAGTATGTGGTTTGGTTGGTACCTTGTGCAAAAAGTACCGAGATCCTCAAAAAAGAAAAAATCCAAACAAACAAACAAACAAAAAACACACACAAAAAAAACACCAACATATAAATATATATACATGTATATAGATTTTAAGTGAAAAGGAGACAGCAGAAAATCCTCCCCATGAAATTTTGTCCTGCGTGTCATTGCTGACTTTGCCTCACACATCTGACAACCTGTACCTTTCAAAGGCATTAAAATAAAACCAAAACCAAAACAAACAAAAACAAATGCTGACCTTCATCTGAATCAGATTTTTAAAAGGATTTTTAGAGTTAAGTGTGGATATCCTTTCGGTCTTTATCATAAGGGACGAAGTAAGTACAAACAGAAAATAATACTATCAATATATAAGTTGAAGTCAGTGCAATCAAATCCTTCGTTGTACCCGTTATAACATCCAGGTAATACCGGGTAAAACATCATGAACCTTAAGTACACACTTTACTTGAAATATTGTTAATCTGAAATGGCTGTAAGATATCATTTCAAACTGGTATGCCAGACAACGAAGATGTCTCTAATCTCTTTTAATTTTACACAAATTCCTTAAATAAATATATCTATATATAAAACATCATAATGCATTTCTTTCGCTGGCGCATTCAGTGTCACATTCTGTAACTTGGTCCATGGTGAAACTGGCTGCATATCAAACAAAAATGGAACCCCTTCTTCATTCCCTATCACACCGTCTTTGCTAATAACACACCACTACATATTGCACAACACATAATATACCTAGTCATGGTAATAATTATTTCCAAATGAAGCAATTCTTATTTGAAGACATAAAAAAATAAAAAAATATGAATCAGTCAAATGATAATCCTCATAAAGATAAAGACGAAGATTGCATTTAAATAGTGGTTTCAAATGTTCTAAGAACAGTCTCAAAGTGCTTTTCAAAATTTATCCCCTAAGAGGCATACCCCATGGTGAACATACAGAAAAGTGCCCCACATCAAGGGTAACAACAACAACCTACTGCTGGGTACTCATTAAAACCTGTGTCAAGCGCAAACATTTTCTTGCTTAAAGAAAAAACATGTTGTCACTGGCAGGAATTGAATAACAGACCATCCAATTCCAAGACACAGACCATCCAATTCCAAGACACAGACTATCCAATTCCAAGACATCCAATTCCACGACACAGACCATCCAATTCCAAGACACAGACTATCCAATTCCAAGACACAGACCATCCAATTCCAAGATGCAGACCATCCAATTCCAAGACACAGACCATCCAATTCCAAGACACAGACCATCCAATTCCGAAACACAGACCATCCAATTCCGAGACACAGACCATCCAATTCCAAGACACAGCCCATCCAATTCCAAGAACAGACCATCCAATTCCAAAACACAGACCATCCAATTCCAAGGCACAGACCATCCAATTCCAAAACACGGACCATCCAATTCCAAAATACAGACCATCCAATTCCAAGACACAGACCCTCCAATTCCAAGACACAGCCCATGAAATTCCAAGACCGGACACCTTGACCATTGAGCCATCTGTGCATCCCCAATCTTGCTAACCCATTCCTTCTTCCTAAGAATCTTACTTAAGGAAGTCTTAGCCTGCCAGTATTACGGATAACCACTCGCTTACCATTGTACTCTTATCAATACCTTCCCTGCATTCATTTTTAAAAAAAAAGAGAAAGCAAAAAAGGATAAACAATATTTATATCGTCGGTGAAATGCCAAACCGTGTAAGCCTGAAAATATTCCATTGGCGGGTAGGTCAAACCGTGTAAGTTGGCCCGAGTAAATAAAAACAAAATAATGCATTAAAATGAGTAATAGCCTGGTCAAGTAGGTCTTGGACCATTTAAGAATCCCATCTGGATGGTGTTATAGTTAAAATGTTGGACATAACATCGTTTTTTTAATCTCCTGTTGAATGTTGACTAGAAGACATACACGGTTTAGCCTTTTCACAGACGATATATTATATATATTTACAAACATAATTATGTGTCATGAAGAATACAGGTACAATACTTTGTCATGTAAAGAGGGAGAAATCTAGGCTGAGAGCTTCAATGTTGGGCTTGATTGTCTCCTGTGTACACAAGTTTCAATCGTGTCAATCTATTTCTTGTTTGTTTGCACTTTGCATATAATTTATAATGCCTATACAAAAAGTTGTCAGCCATTCTGAGAGAGAAATGGGCTCCAGTTGCCTACTTTGAAAGTGCATGAACCTTGGGGACTGGGAACTTAATTGTTCCATGTGATGTTAACTGTGCCAATTTCACAATTTGAGAGCACGTCTTCTGAACATATGTACAAATCAGCCAATAATAATAAGTTAGTAAGCACAGTGGCATTCATACCACCTGCAGGACTTAAAAAGAAATTAAACCAAACTACACTCACCATTTTGTCCGCCCCATGTCTCAAACAGACCATTCCTCTTTTTCTCTTTTAAGAAAATAAAATTGTTTTTTAAAACATCCCTTTAAGCCTAGATTCACCAAAATACGAAAATGTTAAAACACCAAAATACGAAAATGTTAAAAAAAAACCTGAAGCCCTTCTATTGTATTTAAAAAGGTCATACCTTTATAGGCTTCATATGTAAAGAGGTCGTACCTTTATTGTCTTTATTTCAGAATTTCCAGTCTGATCATCATCAATGCTGGTTGGTTTCATGTAATCTTTACATACTTGTTTGACATGACGAATAAGGCCCTCAAACTCCTTGTAGATAATATCAACCTGCAAGAAAGATTATGATATTTTTTGAGTCCTAGTCCATCTATTCACATGTTCCACCCTGAGGTTTGAGCACAGTTACAATTCTCACTACTATAAATACACTCTTTGTCCAACTATAAGGACTCACAAATGAAAGGTTAACATGCTCCCTCTGATTCTTAAAATTTGCTCCTTCTGACTCTTAATATTTCACAATTCATTTAAATTAAAATCAGAGCTTTTATATTGTGCTAAATACACTAAATGTGCTCAAAGCTCAGTTTAAGTATTCCCCAGGAGACTTTTTCCAACCAAATACCCCTAAATCTCATTTTGAGTAAACAGATGTAGAGCCATTTTACAAATGCACTTGCTCTGGTCTACTGACAAGATCCTCCTCTTCTTATGGTTGGGAACACAGTAACACCTGGGTGGGGTGAGGAAAAGTGTGTAAATAGCCTTTCCAAAGAACAAAACAGAGCCACGGCGAGGCCCAAATTCAAATTCGAAACCTTGTGGTTACAAGTTCAACACCCTGACCCCAAAGTCACACAAAATGTTGTCACCATCTTCATTCCTATTTCAAAACATTTAGAACTTGGACAATCTGATCTCCTCCATTACTGTCACAGCATATGTAATCATCACTAAATAAACACTTGAAAAGAAAAGAAAGAATAATCAGGTATTGCTAATCATGTCAAAAAAAATAAATCTATTTTGAGATCTACAAATATATACAAATGTATTATGGATACAAGTGAGTGTCTAATTTATATTCTTATTCACGTTAATATTTCATAAGAAATTTATTAATAGAGTTAGGCATAAAAGTTTATAGACAGTGTAATTGTGTGAAAAATCAAAGAGCACAAAATGTTCTTTGTGGAAGAATTTCTGCCTATGATTTTTGCTGATTCTGTTCAACTCTGTTGCAAAGCCATTCTCTGTTGTTCACTGTAAGGCTTGTAAAAGAACATTTGTTTCATTACCTTTAACAACTTGAAGTAATCAATGCTATGCTGAATTTGATTACCAACATTAAGGGCCATTTAAGGACCACATGGAGAAAATAATGTCTTTACCTGTGGCCTTGAACCCCCTTTCTCTGATTTCATCATGAGAAATTCCCATGTAGAAATACTGCCAACCAGCCTTGGAAAGAGAACTTCCATCAAATCTTCATCGGAACATCTCTTGGCAAACTGAAAATGGTCATTTTTTTTTTATTAAAACCGGGGTTTTAAAGAAATCCTTGGATTTCTAAGCTTACTTTTGACTAAACATTAAGAATTTTTTTGTTCATTAGTAGGACTATGTAAAATACAGAGGAGACATCAGTTTATCTCTTCTCCAAATATCCGAATGCTGGAGCACATTTAAAAAAAAAAAAAAAAAGGTGGTAGTTGTGTTCAAGGGTATGTGACCAGAGGATAAAGTGTCACTATTTGAAACAGTCTTAGCTGCCACACATGATTTTCAAAAAAAGAGAAAATTTCTTGGATTTTTTTCTTGGATGAAAAGGAGGAAATATACAATGTTACCTTTTGCCATAACCACAGGAAAAAATTCATAGAAATACTTAATATTATAGTCTCCATAGAGGTTTCAGCGGCATATTAGCAGTACAGAAAGAATAATAACACAAATAAACAACTAATAATACTTTGCCCAGTTAGACTCATGTTCAATGTAGATGCCTCAACCCTAGGACTGACATTGCTAAAAGGACAGTAGACAAACATGCTGCATAATCTACAGCATAATCCACTCATGTAGACAGCCGCTTTATCAACATTTTCGTATATCAAAATATTTTCCAATTACATAATTTTTCCTACAATATCTTCACTTAACAGTTTCTATTTATAAAGACTTTCTTTAGGCCTTACTCTGCTTTATGGACATTTCTTATGTATACATTTGAACATAATACGGGAAAACTGTCTACAATGCCGATGGTCAACCTACTCTTCTAGAACCAACATCGGCCAAGTTCTAAATGTATACATATAAGACCTTAGTCCAGTACAGTAACTCATACATGAGTTCTTCTGGACCACAGACGCCATCTCCCTTCCTTCACTTTCTCAACCATTCATCTTCTATTTTTTTTTTTCTTCCTCTTTGGATTTGTATTTTCATCGACATCTTTAATATCAACATCACACTGATCATGTCATTAATTACAAGCCGACTAGATTACTGAAAGTTTTTATTGATGGGAATATCCCAAATGCAGCTGTACAGGTTTAAGAAACTTCATAATCATGTTGCCATAATTATTAGCCTTCAAAAGGAAAATGATCATATTTCAGAGAACCTTAAAAATTTACAGAGGCAGCCCATAAAGTAGAGAATTGATTTTAAAATACTATGTACCACTTTGAAATGTTTACATGGTCTCACCCCACCTTAACTGTCAGAGCTTGTTACTCTACAAAAACGGGATAAAACACTTGAAAGTAATATCAAAAATTGTGTTGCAGTTCCCCATGCTTCCACACATTTCAATGAGAGGGCCTTTTCTGTGATTCCCCGTACTTCTACACATTTTGATGAGAGGGCCTTTTCTGTGATTCCCCGTACTTCTATTTTTTTGGTGAGTGGGGCTTTTCTGTGAGTGCTTCTGTCCTGTGAAATAATCTTGATGAATGCTGTAGAACCTCCCCTTCAATTGATGTTTTTAAGAAAAATATGAAATTCCTCCTTTTTGGAAAAGCTTATATTTTAACTCACCTTAATCATTTAAATGTTATTTTATAAAGATTTTGTCTAATTTATTCAATTCCCCTGCTATTTCTGCAAACTCCTGCTTAAGAAATTTATTTTATACCCTACTTTTAATGTACGGCGTTCTGAGCTCCCTTTATCTGGAAGGTAGGATGCCTTATAAATTTTAATTCTTCTTATATCCACTTCGCTAAGCCTGTCGATATAAGCAGATTGCACTGTGGATGTAGACCTAGATTATCTGTTCTAGATCTCTCTGGAGATGCACACATCTGGATCATTACACCTAAAAATATTCTGAGATCTAATTCAATCTAGTAGCTAAATCGAGATTCCATGTCAGTAGATATGCTGAGACTAGGATCGCTTGACTAGATCTAGATATGAACTCCGAAAAACGCTATCCATCCGATTCCTTCTCCATCCACCTTCAAGTCATATTTATTTTTCACAGTCGCATCAGTCTCTTTGGCCTTTCCAGCTCATTCAATAACAGCTCTTGCCAGAAGTGATGAGCATCAGAGTAGTTTATAGTAAAGTGAATGAAGGACGGATTTTTGTTTTCTTCCCATTCAATGACCAATTGCCTTTTCGGTTAGGCAAAGTGAAACTTGAACACTAATTATGGTTTCCAGAGCTGTTTAAACGCAACAGAATTGGAGTTGTTTGGAATTGGTTACTCAATTATTAACATAAAGAATCATGAATTAACGGAAAAGAAATTTGTGTGAAAATTTTAGGAGCTACAAGGAGTTATTAACGGAGGTCTGGCAGCTATGAAGAGTTCATGTCTCAACTGCGTCTGGCTGAATCAGGGATTCTATTCCACATTCCAATTTACCCCTTCTGAAATCTGCATGTCAACTGAAATACATTTTGAGAGTCAAGCTGAATTGGACATAAAATCAGATTTTAAAAAAATGTTCTGAACTACTATCCCATGCAATTTAAATTCATTAAGGCTCTCAGAAACAGTCCAATAAAATTGGAGGCATATGCTAGTTGTGTGAGTAAAACTTGGTGTTAGAAATCATACAATTTCTTTTTTCTTTTGTACTCTAAATGTGTGTCAGTCAAAAGTGTGTATTTGGAAAAGAAATTGGGCTGTTTGAAAATATCAAACTTCTGACAAGGTTTTTACATAAAATAGATCCAAAAAAAAAAAGAGTTAAGTTTTGTGATATATGTTTACATAATCTCAAACTCAAGCAGAAGAGGATAGTGACAATTGTAAAAATAAGAAAGAGAAGTGAAATTGGCACTGACATCACTTATAAATAGCAAAAGTTTTTAATGAAAAAATGCTAAAGTTTACCTCTCTCAATTTATTCTTCTTCCTCATTTGTGCATTATGCTTGAGATGAGCCCAACGTCCACGATAGACTCCTCTGCCCCTTCCCCGTCGAACAATTGGTGAAGATGCTCCATTCGAATTCAAGGAATCCTGCGTATTTGAATCCTCTGAGAAATGTTCAATGCCATTTGCTTTGACTATTCCTGGATCTGATGTGCGAGATGAATTACCATCCTGATTGATTGACGCATCTGTAAGACAATAAAAGATTGGAATAAAAACACCTACCATGTCAAGCATTAAAAAAATTTACAAAATTCTGAATAAAATATAATTCATACCTAGTAAAATATTAAATTTGGACCAGGTCTGTCCTTTGAAAGACCCCAAAACCCGAAAGTAGTATCTATAAATATCGTCGGTGTGCTAACATAATGGCCTAAGTCAGACTTAGGCCAAAATGAAACTGGTTCATTTTAACACTCCTCGCTCTATTAGTCTATCACCAAGATTATAGAGAAAAAAATGCACAGATGAATTACCGAGATATTGATGTTTCATTTTGGCCTGTCGCTAACTGGCTCAATTATAAATTGTTGGTTTTTTTTACTTTTCTCAAAAGTACCAAATATGACTAAGGCCAAAATGTTAGCACATTGACGATATCCATCTTAAGTTTAAAGTTTTTAAAATAAATAAATCATGTGACAAAACTGGCTCCCTCTTTTTTGTAAAACTTCACAAGGTACAACAATTTTCAATGTTTATCTGCTATAATTGTTTAGCCTATGAATGTAGGGCCTTTGTCACAAGCAAACTTAAGTCTTAACTGATCTTTTCCATGCCATATAAAGCATGCATCTGAGCATTAATCTTTAATTAATATATTCAATAAAACAACAGCAATTCAGATTTCAGATCAATGCCCTTTATAATCAAACCTTGAAATGAATGACATTAACCAGACACCTCTGCTGGCATTACTTTTTCAAGTTGTGCCCATTTAATACTCCAGGTTTGAGCTTCTCAAGAGACCAGTATAACGTGTATAAATCTTAGATTTATAAGTTTAAAGGGGGAAAGTCACAACTATTGAGAGCTATACCATGGTCCATGTCAGGCCATGAATTTGCATAAGAAAAGATGTATCTCAACAAAGTAGTAGATGGGATGCACTGTCGCTGTCCTTAACCCAGTCATGTCTGAACATTTGGCTTTCAGTTTCTTCCTATATCTTCTGCAATCTTGCTACAAGATAGGTCTATAGAATATATCTATGACCATAGACATGAACAAAGTTATAAAATAATAATGGGACAGAACATGAGGTATTTCCTTTTCTTTGTTCTTTGATTTGAAACGTAAAATGGCTTGGTTGCAAGTGCTATCAATTATTAAGGTACATATAATTGGGATTTTACCTTTGCTACTGTCCTCTCCATCAAGTGATCTATTGTTGATAGGATTCAATAGGTTTTCAGAATCTGTTGGCTTCATGTGTTCTGGATTTAGTCGGTGGTGACGTGCCAAACCAGCTTGGCCAATGTATGACTTGTCACAGGTCTGACATTTATAGTTTTTTGGCTTACCAGAACCAAGGCCTAAAGAATATAAATGATATATAATTTCTTGATTTAGTCAATGAAGTTGTGCATGATTAAATGCTTGCATTGATACAGAAATTTTTTAACTCCCTCTTTTGAGCTAAGAAAATGTTTATTCTGTGTTAATGTAATACAATTCCTTTCCTTATTTATGTCTCTGTAAGTATTCAATTCACACTTTGAGTTTTTTGCCTTACCGAACTATTTTAAAGTAAAGATATTAAAGATGTTCACATATATATCTGGTGATCAAACAAAAAACAACAATAAAACGTTCCAAACTTTGGATTTCAATTTTGAGAAAAAGTTGCATTGCTCATTAATAAATGATTATAAAACACACTGGTAGTGCAATTGATTCCACATTACCTGTGTAAGTTTCAACGCCATTTACAGCAAACTTTTAAAGATACAAATATTTTACTAACTGATGTCAAAATTGCAAATATTGACGGTGCCACTAGAATGAAATCCAACAAGAGCAGTCAATAGACCTACTAAGATGTATGGAGGTGCTAATCTAAACCAAGATTAGAAATCATCGGATTGATAAATATTGACTCCATGATTACCACTCAGATTTAACAGACGACAAATAGGCCTAGATTCAATGCCTCTTTATCTTAATTTGATCCTCAATGATGGAAAAGACTTTACTCTGGAACAAGCACGACAATGATGTTGTGTATGGGAAAAGAAAGTAATAAACTATCCCTTTGAGTGGTTTTTTTCCATGAAGAAAATCGATTTTCAAAAAAGATTTTATATGGTATCAGCTAGTGCATCCTGTGGAATGCTAGAACCCAATCCACTTCATCCAGACAAAACCTACCGAAGTCAATGTGGATATTTGCATAACATGAAGATGTGACATCACATACTTGTCACAAAACACAGATTAAAGTCAATGAAAAAACAATGATTTCATCACCAGTAAAAATGAGTGATCCCCGCAATTAACTGACTTAAATCCCATGGATTACTGTCTGCATATAAAATTTATTGGCAGAGAAGTTCTTTATGTGGCAGACATATTCATTTACAGAAGAAAGTCTGGAAACACCTTATTTAAGAGTATTGTGATCAAATTGGCATTGAAGAGATAAGAAATCCAATTCAAATGTGGAAAAAAGACTGAGAAAGGTAATTCCACAAGTTCAATTGAACATATAAAGAACTGACATTCTCTGAATCTCAATTCCAGTTCAATGCAAATATGCTTGATATTTAACTTTTTCACCTGTATTAAAATTTGCTGATGACAAGCATACAAGGCCTTGTCACTGACGGCGATGAGAAATCTTACAAGAAAGCAGCAGAATAATTTGTTAAATGGTGTGATGATCATTATTTCCTTTTATTAAATGTTGAGAAGACCAAAGAAGTTATTTTTGAATTCAGACAGGATAAGCCTGATCACTCATCTGAAAGCATAAAAAATGAGAAGGTTGAAATTGTAGATAAGTACTTTGAAGTCACAATTTCAAAGGACCTGAGTTGGTCCGACGACATTTCAAAAAGTTTCTAAACTGAACCAGCCCCTATATTTTTTGCGCAAGCTCAAGTCCTTCACAGTTGAAAACACTATTTTAAGAATCTTTTATAAATTAATCATTCAGAGTATTTTTACATTTTGTATTGTAGCTTGGGATGGAAATGCAACACAGAAGGACACTCGACAAATTTACAAAATTATAAATGCTGCTAGGTAGAACGGGAATTTGAAAAAGAAAGAAAGAAAGAATAAATGCTGCTAGCAAGATAATTATGTTCGTTTGATTTAGACCGTTTCACATCAAATTATTACAGCCAAAACTGCTTAAGAAAAATAGCATGCATTTTACAGGATTCAACGATACACCCTTTAAATAAGCAAATAATTTTAAGTCAGGGATGAGGCCGACCTTAATCATTACAATGCAAACGAAGCAATATATCTTTTTTTATTCTTACCGACTGCAGTGAGAATTTCACAAAAGGAAATTTATAAAAAGAACCTCCATGACTTACTTTTAAGAATATTTCTAGAAATATATCTACTGTGATCTATTCATGAATATAATTTTTCATACTATGTGAGCCTGTAGCGATCTGCTCACCTTGAAGTTTTTGTACTGACTGAGTGATTTACAGTTGAGCTTGTACAAAAGTGAATGTGTGAAAACAGTACTATGTAGAAATGTTAAATCGTGAGTAGTAGGACAAGTGAGTACAATTGTTGCCAAAATATTACTATTTATACAAAACATACTGGCCATTTGTATCTATTTACACTTCTTTTGATAAGCTCATAAATAATATACATTTTTATATGATATGTGATAATTACCTGGCTTATATTTTGCCTTTATTTATAGATGTTTTTAGAAGTCATGTGAAGGCTTTTTAAAATCAAATAGAGTATATATGGGAAAACCTAACAAAATGTGCCATTTTATTTTAACAATAAAAATGTATTCAATTCAATCAAATTAAATTAATTATTACATATATAACACTTATAAATTGTTCAATATCATGTATATAATTTACATGAAAAATTTCATTGGAATTCTTTCGATAGATAAAAAGCTGTTGAGCTCCAAAGTTCAGAACAATTTTTTGGGGGATCACCCCCAATGTTATGAAAGAAAATTTCTTTCCACTGCACAAGTCTCTTTTGTTAAAAGACCCTTATCATGACAGTTTTAATGACTTTCTGATATTTGAAAAGAAAATGGGAAATCTTGAGACAATCTGGTCGGGGTGTATGTTTTAATTTTTTTACACAATAACTAATTTAATTCAAATACAATCCAACAAGAGCATCTAGCATACCTCAGGAATTCAATAGTCAAGGAGGACTTGGGACAGAGGGAAGGTAGGGATAATACATAATGAAATTTCATTACACTTAAGTTCTAGACCTTATGTAGGAGGCCCATATTATCATAGGATTAGGCTAAATTGGGTGCGATGAAAGAAATGTCTGGAATTTTTTTTTTTTTTTTCCAAATGGGAAGATATGAGAGGAATACTGAGAGGCTAAGAACTCCACAAACTTCATTCCACAATCAGAAAGGGGAAAGAAAGACTCAGTGATTACTGATCTTTGAATGTGTGATAGTAAAAATCTATAATATGCAGCTTCACATCCAAATCTTTTCCACACACACAACATACATTGTACTTTAATACACAACCAATTTATGACGGAAATATATGTATAAGATTGTTGAACTCAACTCTACAGGCGGGACAAGAGACGTGCGTGATGTTTCAGGTCTTACCCTTGGTCAGACAACGAAAATACAAGTAAACAAACTGGGTTACATCATTAAGTTGAATGGTTTCCAGTTGTAGGCACTTACCTGTATGTGGAAAAACCTACCTTATTCCTCAAAGAAAAATTTAGATTTAATGGAACTAAAAAGATTTTTAGAGCAGGAGATAAATAATTTAGCGAAGAAATAGAGAAATATAAAACAAATTGAATTTGAACAAATTGAAAAAGTTTTAAAAAGGAGGGGAAGTATGGGGTGGGGTGTAGAAGACGAGGTAGGGATTTGAGTGAATGCAAAAGAGCCAAATGAAAAATAAGGTAAGATATGATAAGATGTATGTTATAGGAGGGTTAAGGATCACCTCACTACGGAAACAATTTAATCACAGAGCATGAGTTTTGAGGACTGCCGGCTGAAATATTTGGGGTGCATATAGAGGTCAGTAAGAAATGGAAGAGGATGACCTGGGGTCAGATTACCCTGAACGAGTGTGGCCTCACACAATGGTGGGTATCCTAGGTCCCTGGTGGCCACAAAACAAGCTGATGGAACTATTCTAGATTGATGGAAACAGACATCAGATAAAGTGAAAGCCGCCTGACCAGAAACTTAGTTAGTTTGTGGGTTTAATGTCACTTTTCAATATCGTAGGTTATTTCAGCTGCGGTGCTATTTTGACATGTTTATGTGCTGCCAAAAATGAGCCGTAAGGTATAGCACAACTCAAATGACTCATCCAGTCACAGTATACTGACACCGGGCCGATCAGTCATAGTACTGTTCTCATAATGCTGAGTGCCAAGCGAGACAGTTACTAAAATGCTGATTTTAAAGTCTTAGGTATGATTCGGCCGGGGATCGAGCCCGCAACCTTCCACTTCCAAGACGGACGCTCTACCACTAGGCCATCGGATCAATGACCGGAAAGTACGAAGGGACAGTCAAGGGGAAGACAGAGAGATGTGGAATGAGGGGAGTGATGAAACGAAGGTAAGTTCATACTGGAAACTATTCATCTTAACGTAACCCATTTCGTTTTTACTTGTACCTGTTTATTGTCTGACGAAGGGTAAGACCCGAATGTCACATCTCCCGTCCTGTCTGTAGAGTTG
>JAOWAY010442010.1:0-13477 GCA_028565895.1 Goniobranchus geometricus | reverse complement strand
CGAGACTCTAGAACCCATATCAAGCGATCATTGATCATACGTTCCATTGTCTTACACAGACAGCTCGTAAGAGCTATTGGTCGGTAATTGATAAGGTCTGTATGATCTTTTCCCTTTAACAGGTTCAGCATCAAAATATGACCCCCCCTGTTAGAATAAGTGGACCTTATAGACTGTAATCCCAGCTATGCCCACGTTTGTTATCTTGATGGGAGGGAGACAACCGTATCAGTTCGCTATCTTGCTCCGAAAAGGGCACCCAGTGATCAAGTCCAGAATTCTGAGTTATGCATTACCACTGAAATAGGACAACAAGCCTATATTCCTAGTATTAGCGGCAACTCACCAGTGCCTTGCCCTCCATCAGAGGAAACAACTGATCAAATAGATCCATTAGAGAGTCCATTACCTCCAGAAAATAACTCTTATCAAATGAGGCAGTTGATCCACCAATACAAGCTCACATACCTGTCAGCTATCAAGATGAAGTGGTCCTGCCAAGACGAGCACAGGCACATCTTGATACGCAACAAAGAACATGCCTATTCTGTTTGCAAAATTGAGAAGCTTGAGAATGACTTTTGACTTTTGATAAACATGTTTAAATGTCTAAGTGTTTTAAACAAGCGTGGGTGAATGTGATGAAAATAATTGTCTTTGTCTACTTGTCATCTATTACTGTTAATTCTTTTCTTTCTTTCTTTCCTTTTCAGATACTCTTAAACTCATACTATACCTCTGTTAAAATTAATTAAAGCCATATTCTGACAAACATTCCCTCAAAACACTATTCATGTTCTCTTTGAATTAAATTGTGCTGTTTGAAATTACACATCAACTTCTGACATGACTTATAAAATCCCAACCTTTTCAGGAGACTTGAGATAGCATGAACTCTGGGAGATAACTTTTCTCTGCTTGATGAGGATAAAGAAATTTATAAATACCTTTTCTCAAGACAATCCTGATTCAGGAGAAATGCAGAGGCATTCGCCTAACTCTAATTCTGTGCATAGAATTTGTATTTGGTTATGCGTAACGCAAAAGATACAGGGATAGAAGCTTTAGAAATTCTAGGGAAACAGACTGAATCATCAGACCCAAAACTGCTGTCAATGCCCTAAGGCAGATGGGTGACGCTGTATCCGATTCACTTTTGACTTCCACTATATGAAAAGGCCTCCAAAAGTACATATATCAATCTTTTATTACTGTGACTACCCAAAGAGAAACCTGTCAAAGTTTTAGTGACTTTAAAAAGAGCCTACGCAATGAAGAAAGTTCAACAATCAGGACATTTCGACAGAATCAACAACCCAATCATCGTTGGTGTTCTTTCTGCATTACAAATTCACGTTCACTCGATCAATGGTACTGGAAACCCTCGTACAACACAAACCACAATCTGCTACCATAAATGGCAGAAGACTGGACACTAAATCATACTGCACAAAGGGCAAATTGTCTCATGAAACTAAATCCTGCAAGTGTTATTGTTAGATTCACAAAAATTACTCGCACTGGACAAGTCAATGCAGAAGCAAACAAAACCATCGTGCCAAACAGGCTAACATGGAAGAAACCAATGAACATAATCAGAGTTTTACCTTCATGATTAAGACACATGAAGATAATCCTGTCAACAATTAATTGTACACAGCCACCAGAGGCTTTGTAGACAGGAAAATACTGTGATCTTACGATGGTATGTTTAATACAGTAGAAAATAATAAAGCAAGGGAGATCATTTTGTGACGCTTCTCCTCCCACCAAAATTGAGTCAATGGCAGTTGACTTTTGTCCTTCTCGTCTGGGGCGTGAAATTCTTAGGCTACATGCAACTCCAGAAATTGAAGGACATTATCCTGGCAGGTGATGGAAGAGAATATTGACCAAGAAAAGGATGAGGAAGGTTTATGGTGGACTCATACAATTCCTCGATGACAAAAGTTTGTCTTTAGTAATGCCAGATGCGGTTGATGATGGAAGAAAAGCCTGTAAAATATTACGTGAATGTTACGCTGCCGCAAGCAAACCAAGAATTATAAGCCTTTACAATGAGCTCACTTCACTTGTGAAGAAGAATGAAGAAAGTGTTACAGATTACATTATAAGGGCGGAGACTGTGATGGCTGCACTTGAACAAGCTGATGAAACAGTATCAGATAGTCTCTTGACTGCTATGATCTTCAAAGGTTTACCAGATAACTTCCAATCTTTTGTGGCGGTTATAACACAGAGTGAAAAGAATTCAAAATAGCTCTGAGGAGTTTTGAAGAAACAGAGTGCTCCAGAACACAGATTAATGATTCATTTTTTAAAAGTGAGCACTATACTTCAAGACAGGGTGCCAGCAAAAAGAAAACTGAAAATGACGGGCAGAATGAAACAACCTGTTTCAGCTGTGGACAACCTGGACATTTCCAAAGAAACTGTCGACAAAAGAAATTGTGGTGTCAGTTATGCAGGAAGAACAATCACAATGATAATTTGTGTAGATTTGAGAGGAAGAGAATAACTATAAAGTCAACGAAGTTACAGACACAACTGAACGTTCTCTTGCTTTCAAAGTTAGCACAAATAGAAAATGTTGGATTCAAGGCAGACTTACTAGTTGATTGTGGAGCTACTGCCCATCTTCAGAATGATGAGTCAAAATTCCATTCATTAGATAGAATTGGCAAATGCAGATGAAGTGAATGTTGCTGTGACAAGAGGGAGTGCAAATATAAAGCTGGAAGATTCCGACTGAAATTCTGTTGATATTATTTTGAAAAATGCTTTACTTGTACCAATATTTCTTCAGAATATATTTTCTGTTCAGGCCGCTACTGATGAAGAAGCTAGTATTTCATTTCAGTCCACCTCATCAGAACTTAAAACAAAAGACAGCTGTGTCAGATTTCCATTATAAAAACATGGAAAATTATATTTTCTGAATAAAACATAAAATAGATAAAGATTGCATTTATTATATAGCACTTTCCATCGTTCTACGCCACAGTCTCAAAGTGCTTTACAATACTTATAACCCCTAGCTGGCATGGTCCATGGGGAGTATACAGTAAGTGTAGTACATTCAGCGCAACACTACCAACTTATTGCTAGGTACTCATTTAACAACTGAGTCGAGTGATGCAATAAGGGTTAATTTTCTTGCTTGAGGAGAAAAACAAGTCCTTGCTGGCGGGAATTGAACCAAGGACCTCACGATCCCAAAACCAAAGCCGTAACCATTCGGCCAACTGTGGCCCAAACATGTTGGTCGATAAAGTTGATATTGTGAAATATACTCAAGATCTGATGGGCTGGCATGAAACACTTGGCCGCTGCAATTTTGATGATACTTTGAAACTTTAAAATGTCGTTGATGGCATGAAAATTGTAGGAAAAAACAAAGAATGAATGTGTGACCTGTGTGAAAGGAAAGATAATGAATGAGGTAAGCACAACTCTACGTGACCGTGTAACTTCTCCCTAATTCCGACTGATCTTGCCGGTCCAATCAACATTGTATCACATGAAGGTTTCAAATATACTATCAATTTCAGTGATGATTTTTCTAATGCAATGTTTGTTTATTTAAGGAAAAACAAAGTTTTTTGTTCGTTTGATTGGGAAATAAGCCCAGTACATCCCAAAGGGATGATCTCCGGGCTGATGAAAAATAAAGTGATACGAAAGTTGCAACTGAAATATTTCTTGCTGATTCTGCCCCATAAAAATGCGAAGATAAAAGCAATGAAGTCTGACAATGGGTCTGAGTTTACCTCAGGACACTTCAAAACACTCTTGCGGAAAAATCACATTAAGCATGAGATATCTGCTAATTACTCTCCGCACCAAAATGGGACAATAAAGAGATAATAGCGCACACTTTTGAAATGGGTAGAAGCATGCTTATTGAAAAGAATCTTCCACAGGAGTTGTGGCGATATGCAGTTCATACTGCTGTTTACATTTGCTTCAATGCTACAGTGGAACAAACACCTCATCAGGCATTAACAGGTCACATACCAAACATTTCCAACATGGGAAGTTTTGGCTGTGATTGTTATGTTTACTCTCAGCAAAAGCAGAAACTTAATGAGAGATGCAGGAAGGGAATATTTGTGGGTTATGACAGATGCAGCCCTGCATGCTTAGTGTTTTTCCCAGACACTGACAAAGTGATAAGATGTAGACTGGTTCACTTTGTTTCAAAAGAAATGCAATTAGTTGAATTGAAAGGGAAACCCAAACAATTGACTTTTCAGAAGACTATAAATTAATACAATGTCCTGATATTGAAGATATTCCTGATGAGCAGTCAAGAGTGTAGTAAACCATTTGAAGTACCATCTAGAGAGGGAAAAGTATGATATCCCAAAAGAGACAGAAAACCCCTTCATATCTCTCTGAATATGAAACAAATTTTAAAATAATAAAATCAGGACAAGTACTACTGACTTTTGTTACAAACTTTCAAATTTCCCTCAGACATACATAGAGGTTATTCAGTCATCGGATTCAGATCACTGGAAGATAGCAATGAACAAAGAAATCAATTTCTTAAAGAAAATAATACTTACTCTGACCTCTCTTTCTGTTGGTAGACAAACAGTGGGAGGGAAATGGGTGTATACTATAAAAGAAAATGCAAAATGGATCGAAAACCTACACTGCTCGATAGGTAGCAAAAGGGTATAGCTAAAAGGAAAGATCTGATTATCATGAAATCTTCACCCCTACTGCAAATTTAACTTCTGTCCGTATCCTTAAACAAGTTGCTGCACAGACCCGATCAGTTCTGCATCAAATGGATGTAAAACAGTATACACTTAAATGCCCATTAATGCCCCAGCTGACTGTGAAATTTACATAGAACAGCCAGAATGTTTTGAAAAGTGACAGGTACTAGTGTAAAGATTAAACAAATCTTTGTATGGCTCAAAGCAGTCTGGTAGAAATTGGAATCAGATGTTACACACATTTCTGAGAGAAAAAGGATTTGTCCCGTCTATTTTCGAAAGCTTTGTTTATACCAAACATACTGAGAGGGGAAGGATTGTAATCTCCCTTTGGGTTGATGATTTTATTATTGGTGCAACTGATGAAAGTCTTTTGTGTGAAACACAGAAAATGGTCCCAGATAATTTCAAAATGAAATTACAGGGAAATTGACATATTTCTTGGGAATAACTATGACTATGTAAACATGAACCAAAAGAAATATATTGAAAAGATGCTTGAGAGATTTGAGATGTTTGATGGTAGCAAGTGGAGAGATATTAGCAGATTTGATGATAAACCTGCTACAAAATTTCAACTACACAGGTTTAAATCACTTATGTTTGGAACCTGATTTATCCTGTTTTCTTTTAGTTTCCTTATACATGAAGACAGAATTGAAAACGCATTGAATGTTGCACATAGATATTAGACAATGTGTCCATCACTGAAATTTTATATTTTGTGTGTCTACAAACAGAAAGATATGTTATTGAAATGGCAGGAGGTGAAAAATTTCCAACAGTATTGTAGAAAGATGTGGCGATGCAGCGATGATTATGCATGATTCAAACAACGTACCACAGGGAATTCTATTATGAATGCTCTTTTCATCCCAGGTTTCAAACAAAACATTCTGTTTCCGCAGCCACTTAACAATGATCCAATTTTGGCACAACTATGGTACAAGTGAATATGACAGGTCTACCTTCAACCTCTACAAATCTCAAAATTTGTATATCTTCATCACTGTAAAATCTGAAATTATGACATAATCTCTTTTATTCTGGCACCAAGTTCTTGGCCATTGCAATGTTGAAGACATCCACAGGCAGGCAAAAAGGGGTAATAGCCATAGATTTCAGACCTGAATTTTGAAATTAAAATGTGAAACATGCATGCCAGGGAAAATGACAAATTTCCGAAACTGAAAACCAGGTGTAAAAGCCAAACATCCAATATAAGAAAAAGTTCAACTTGACTTTGCTGGTCCAGTAAACCCATCAGCAACAAAAGGTTTCAAGTATGTGCTGATATGTGTGGATGACTTCACTGGAGCAATGTATGTTTACTTCTTAAAAAATGAAAGTGACACAGCTAGTGCTTTTCAAAACAACCTTGCTGATATCTCATCACTTGGACAGGTGAAGTGTTTAAGAACTGATGGTGGTGGAGAATTTATTCCTGGCGAGTTCAAAAATGTCCTGACTTTTAGGCATGAACAAAGTTCCCCGCAAGTCCTCACCAAAATGGAACTGCTGAGAGGCAATGGAGGACACTGTTTGAAATGGCTAGATGTCTTTTGATTGATTCTTGATTACCCAAAATGTTAATGTCATGCTATATTATATCTTGCTGTTACAGCTGTTACAAAACAGACTGTCAAAATCTCCCTTTGAAGCCCTCACTGACAAGAAACCAGACAGTGGTAAAATGCAAAACTTTGGACAGACTCGTTTTGCTCTAAAACAAAATGAAAGATAAACTTGATGTTAGGCTTGAGAAAGGAATTAATGTTGGATATGATAAAGAGAGTCCAGCATACACTGTCTATTTCCCTGAAACTGATTCAGTGAAAAGCAAAAGATGTGTGAAATTTCAAGCCTCAAGTTCAAATGAATACTCTGTACCAATTGAGCCAAAGTGCAAAGAAAATGAATTGATTTTTATTCATAAATCATGGTAACCCTGAACAACCATTCCACAATTTGATGACACCACCTTATGAAAATGTTCATGGAGAAATATCTTCCTCATAACTCCAATGTCAAGCATTCAGATTGTTTCTGAAAAGGAAAAATCTGTTACAAAAATACCACCTCCTCATAACTCCAGATGCAATCAGATTGTTTCTGAAAAGGAAAAATCTGTTACAAAAATTCCAGCATGTGGTAATAGTCCCCATGAAGAGACTGAGAATAAGTCTGGAACCAAAACAGCGCTGAGACTGAACCTCGAGACAATATGGCCATAATCACCAAAGAACTTGAAAGAAATCCAAACATCTTCATGATTATTATTTGGATGATGATGATGATTGATGATAATTTGTGTATGATTACACATAAATGTTAAAATGCAAAGTATGATGTTCCTAAAACTTACCTAGAAGCAATGGGTAGAAATGATAACAACAATGGAATGAGCCTATGATAAAAGAAACAAATACTGTCATGGAAAATGATACTTATGTCATTGTTCCATTGTCTAAGAACAGAGAAATGGATGTACACAGTAAAAAGAGACCACTTTGGAACAGACACATGCTTATTATGTCGCAAAAGGGTATTCCCTAGTACAGGGTATTGATAACGATGAAATTTTCTCCAAAATCCATCAAATGGCTGTCAAGGATGCATTTTTGAATGCACATTTAAATTGTGAATTAAATGTTGAACAACTGCAAGATTTCAAACTCAAATCCAAAGATAAGGAAAATGAGCACTTGGTTCCAAAAATAAAGAAAAGTCTGTCTGGGTCAAAACAATTGGGTTGAAATTGCAACAACTTTCTCGATATCCATTTACAGAGGAAAGGATTTGTGAGAACAATCAATGACCCATGTGTTTAATATTTCAAACAAAGCAATGAAATATATTTACTTGTGGGTTTATGACCTTTTAATTACTTCAAAATTTGACACAATGAAATCTGCTACAAGACAACACTTGAAGAAAAATTTGAAATGAAACGTATCGGATGAGTATCCTATTTCCTAGGTGGGCAATTTGAGACAAGTGTAACTCAAAATGATGAAATTAGCACTTCTCAAAGCAAATACATTGAGACTTTACTTGAAACATTTGGTATGTTTAACTGAAAAGCAACTTACATTCCATGTGAGATGAAACCATGTAACCATGACAATCAGTGTGAAACACTGAATGATGAACTATTGAAAATGAAGCAAATGGTGCTTTGATCCATGCAATGACTGCCACCACACAGGCCTGATATTTCTTTCACTGTGACCAAATTATCTCAATTTATGCACTGTGCTAGGAACTGCCACATGGTGACATGATAATGGCCGAGCATGCTCTGAGGTATTTGAAGGGCACTATTATAAATGACAATCAACATTCAGAAAATCTGGGCACTTTCATGTCACCTGTCATCCATGCAATGACTGCCACCACACAGGCCTGATATTTCTTTCACTGTGACCAAATTATCTCAATTTATGCACTGCCACATGATAATGGCAGAGCATGCTCTTAGGTATTTGAAGGGCACTATTTTATAAATGACAATCAACATTCAGAAAATCTGGGCAATTTCATGTCATCTGGTTTTGTGACGTCGATTGGGCTAACACTGAAGACAAAAAAGTGCCATCAATTGGTTTGTGCTTCCAAATCTTAACCACTAAGTCCACTGCTTTCTTGGAGGTCAAGAAGTTATTAATTCTTATCACGCAACATTTTGTGACAGCGAAGGGGCTCTTGCTTTGGCAAAGAATCCAATAAAACGCCAAAGTCGAAACATATATAGACATAAAATACATAGTTATCAGAGATGAAATCACAAAAAATAACTTGGTCCTTAAAGGATATCCTCTTTTGTCGTAACTAACCTTTATTCATTTTTGACAAATGATGAGACATTTCACTTTCCCGTTCACCCTAGCAGCAAAGGTCCTGAACTGTTCATCAGGTGCCCGTTGAAGCTGCATAAGCTCAGCCCGTGGGACACCTTTGGCGACTGGAATAACTAAAAAAAAATCGCATTGCAGTCAGTATGTCTTCCTCTTGGCGTGACTGAATTTCGGGATCTGTTTCTTAATTAAACAGAAGATTGCCATGAGCCCCAGAAGCCCATTAGAACAAATGGCTCAGTGCAGTGGAACCGTGACCCAAAAGGTTACCAATGTCTGACAAAATTGTTCCAAACTTCTTCTTCTACACCGGTATCAATCATTGGGCGGTCAAGTTCGGGTGGCAGCTGTGCAAAAACTTGTACGTATGTGAGCACATAAATGTTAAGGAGTGCAGCAACCACCATAGCCTCTTAAGCATTTGTGCTGTACATACCAACAGCCAGACGTAGGACAGCTGACGATGACCATGTTTGCAGATTGGATGTCAGGGATTAGGACGGGCAGTCTTTTTTAAAGGAAGCACAGTGAGCATGGAAATGTATGAAAAGAATGTCTTCTTGTTAAATGGAGATCTAGGCCAATTGAATCTGAAGTTCCTTTAATGTCTCATCATAAAGGATGGCCTCTTTTGTTGTAACTAATCTTTATTCATTTTAGACAAATAATGAGACATTCTACAAATGAGATAAACTCATCTTTTGTTTGTTTCTTCTTTTTTCTATTACATAACATGTTTAATTACAAAATCTAATTACAAATGAATCTCAGGTATTAATAATTTCACAAATGTTTACTTTCTCAATAAACAGGGGGCTTTCTTCCTGCTCTCTCCCCCTTGCAGGTCACCTAAGGTCAACCTTGAATTGATTTTTTTCCTTAAATTAATATCGTTGTGAATCTTATATCCTTCATGCAAAATAAACACAACAACCAAACACACATGTGACCTTGTGTACATCTGCAAATTTTATGTTAAGTTTGCCCGTTGAGGGGCTTCAATAATTTGAGAAAAATATTTCAAAAAGAAAACATCTTGTATTTATACAGTGGTGACCTCCAAACATCCCACCCCTTGGGAAATGAAAAAGTAGACAGGAGGTTACACGGTTCAGACAAAGCCCTTAGATTCAGTTTGAGTCAGTCTACAAACCCTAAAGGAGGTTTGAAACTTCAAACTCAGCTGAAATAGATTCTAGATCTAGATTATATGAGCAGACAGCTGACGTCCAAGTCCCTACTGGATCTAGACTTAGTTTGAAGAAGTCAACCCTAAAGAGGAGCAACTTTGCTGACAATGGCTGGTAGGCGAGGTTCAGCACACCGGAGTTTCCCTGTGGATACAGCAAAAAGGAAGTGAAGAATACACGAAAGGCCTTGCTATGTGGTCTATGCAACCGCTGGTACCATGCCTTGTGCCAGAATGTAAATGACCAACTATATGTAAGGACAGTTATAGAGATCGCCCTCAGGCATTCTGGTATTGTGAGCCCACTTGCAACACATAAAAGCAAATAAGGTTGCTTACAATTTGGCAAAACTGGACCAGGACCTCAAACATAAAGTCCATGATGTAGACGAAAGAATTAAGAGGATCTGTGCCTACAAGTTTAAACTTATGTCCCCTTGTGGTACTAGAGTAGTCCAGATGGAGAAGATCCTTGTCTGCAGAATACAGGCCATGAGTGTATTTGTACCATTCTATTAAATCTTCCCTGTCTCTCCTCTACTGCATGCTTGGTAGTCCCATCTTTCTCAGTCTTTGCTTATAATTTAGATGTTTAAAACCACGAATGACTCTGGTGCTCGCCTAGAACATTTTCAATAACGTCTTTGTCTTTTCGGAATCTTGGAACCCACACTACATTGCCAAACTCCCAAGTGATGGTGCACAAGTGCAATGTACAACTGTCTCATGTTGTCTTTTTCTCTGGTAATCTGAATATTATAAGATTAGTTTACCTCCTGGCTCTGTTTTCTCCTTCTGCTAATTGTTCTTTGGCTTTGCAGTCCATCATCTTTTCCAATTCTTCTTTCTAAAGGGCTGTGGTAACATCCTGGCTGTACTGGTTGATTGCTTTCATTGTGTGAATCTATCATTGGTTCTGTCAGATTTTCTTCTTCAATCTGCTTAATTCTATCGTCTACATTATGGTCATTATGTGTGAGTCTCTCTACCTTGAGGCCCTGGTCCAGTTTTGACAAATTGTAAACAACCTTATTTGCTTTTATGTGTTGCAGTACCAGAATGCCTGAGCAAAGAAAGGTGCTCTGTCAACTTCAGACAGAAGTTCTCAGTAAGATAGTCTACAAAAGGAATCAGTTACCAGCAGACGTCGTCAACACCCCCTCACTGCAAATATTTAAGTGTTGTCTTGATGTGTTCAGTGACACAAACAAATGTTCTTGTAAATGAGCTTGTTTTAGTAATGCCATCCTCCATCAATATCATGGGACACGCCAAGTTTGAGTGCCATGAAGTGCAATATAATACCAGATAAAAGGCTTTCAGCCTATTTTTGTCTGTGCCTATACCATATCATATCATCATATAACCAAGAATACAACAAAGAGAGGATGCCAAGAGAGTCCTTGACGTTTTAAACAGTCAAAACAAATCATGAATCACTTGATATCCGAAGATTAGGAAACAACGGACAAAGGAAAGGCAATGAACAGAAAGATAAACCTATCAGGATCCCCTTTCAAAGTCAAATTGCAAGAGATGAAATACTAAAAGCAATGATAAAGGCGAAGAAAGAATTGTCCTCTGATGAGAATGCAGATAATCTCCCAGTGCTGTCACTTTTAGGAAAGATTTGACTCCATGGAACGTAAAGAAGATGAAAAACTCAACAACCTGTTGAAACAGAAACAGGAAGAATCAAAAGCTTCTGGGGACACCACCGTCAAGTGGGTTGTGAGGAGCGGCCAAGTATTAAACATAAACAAGAAGCCTGCCCACAAGGAGGGGGAAACAACGAAAACCTGACATAAACAAGAAATCGCCCCTGTGTAGTTTTAAACCTTTCAAAAGTTTTGGTTCGAGTCAAAAGGACTCTCTTTCCTTTGTACATGGTGTTTATACTGACAATGACAGTTTGATGAACAAACAGAATTTCAAGCAATGATAGAACGCAATGAACATGCTATCATAGCATGGCAATAACTGTGGTCAAATCTAAACAAAGTAGATACGCAGTGCAGAAACGTGAGATTGCTGCCAATGCTTTCATGACTTTTTCACAATCTGGAGAAAGATGAGAGAGGGGTGGCTTTTTTATACGTCAGCAAAGACCTAAAACTAAAACCTTCTGTGTGTGAGCAGCCTTGGTAATGACTTTGAAGAAGCCATATTTATCGACTGTCAAGAAAAGGGTGAAACTCTACGAATAGGCCTGATCTATCTAAGCCCCTCATGTCATATTCAAACAATGATAATTTCAACACGTAAATCAACAAGGCCACATGATCTGACAATCCTGGCAACCTACTATTACAAGGGATTTAAGGAGATTTACTGGTTGAATGCAAGATCTAACACCCAGCCCTCACATCCTACACTTAAGTTTTTAACAACTTGTCAAAACGCTTACCGCCTGCAAAATCAGACCACAGAAACACGATATTGAACTGGACAAGAACCTAGTCTCCTTGATCTAGTCTTGACCAACAGGGATGATATCGTCAATGAAATCACAACAGTAGCGGGCTCAGGCAAAAGTGATCATGTGACACCAGTCATCAACCTCTCCTGGACCTGCAATCAGTCATCAAATGATCGTTTCAATTTCCAAAAAGCTGATTTTCATTCCATTTGCAATTTCCTTCAAGCAATAAATTGGGATGAAGAATTTGATGGGCTGTCCAAAGATATTTATATAGAAGAAGATTAGAAGTAAAATTAGCATAGCAATTGATCAATTTGTACCTAAATCAAAGTGTATGAACAGAAAAACAAGAAGTGGATGACAGAACTACACTTGAAGCTGAGAGGAAAAGCAAGATTGTTCAGGATATGGACTAAAACCAAAGACCCACATGACTACCAAAAATATATCCAGCGAACAACCAAGGGAAAAGAGCCGGGAAGAAAGCCCAGAGACGTCTGGAAAAGGATATTGCCTCTAAAGCAAAGACTCACCCTAAAGCTTTCTGGTCCTATGTCAATGGAAAGACCAAAACACACTATGGTGTTGCCGACATAACAAGACCAGATGGAGCAAAAACTTCTGCTGACTCAGAGAATGTTTCTTCCAGTGTGGTTTAAACATTGAAAATGACAGCAACATTCCTGATTCCCCCTTGCACGACTTTCAGGAACTTACAGACATTGATTCAGAGTTGCATAACGATACTGGAAAGGCGGCGGCAGGACTGACAGACTCAACCCCATGCTTCTCTCCAGAGCTGCTGATGCAATGGCCAACACTTTCACTCATATCATCACTGTGCAAAGGTAGCATTCCTGAAGCATACATTTTTCCAATCTTCAAGAGAGGAAGCAAACTGGTTGCCAACAACTATGGACCTGTCAGCCTGACATGATTATGTGCAAGGTTATGGAGAAACTTAAAAGAGAACAGATGACAAAGTATCTTGAAAGCAACAATTTGGTTGACCAGAATCAAGCAGGGATGCTGTGGATGACATTGACTATAGGCCTCTCAAATCAAGACAGTCTCGGTGTGTGTGTCATGGCCAAGGTAGGCTATAAACTTCTTGGGCATGGCTAAATACTAAATAAGCTGAAACCGAAAGCGGATATGACTTTGAATTTCCTTCCCCTCACAAAGAAAAAAAATGGGGCACATTAAAAACCTAAAGCATGCAATGAATCTAGGGGCAAATGGGGAAACAATGAAATTTCAAAAAATAAAACTACAAAGA